>LPNX010584199.1:138373-381860 GCA_001517045.1 Pseudotsuga menziesii | reverse complement strand
TTAAATACTTATTACAACAAAAATTATACTATTAAACTATTTACAGATTAGAAACATTAAGCATATAAAATACTTAGCATTTAATTAAAAAAAACAAAACCTGTTAAGGGTTCAAACCCTATAAACCCTTGAGAGTCGAAGGGCATATATACTTTAGGTAGAGTTTAAAAACATCAATGATGAACTTTAAACAAAACAAAGAATTTTATTAACGATACATATGTTAAAGCCTTACGGCTCAAACCGTATTATACATATATATCGAATTTCAAATCTACGACAGAGCTAACAACACATTGGCCTCACGGCGCAAAACCCACAACTAAAAAATACAATAAACTAAGCATTCATAACAAGTGTTAATTAATAGGTTAACAAATAAAAAATTGTCGAGGTTATTCAGCTAAAACAAAACCAAAAGGAAAGTACTTAACTCTAAACCATTCAATTATTGGAGCAGGAGTTCAAAACCCTTAAAGGCAGGTCTGTCCACAAGAAGTTAGAAACCAAGAAATCGATAATCCATCCACTATCAACGCAAACTCCTTACGGAGCTAAATAAATTCATCTCACTAATTTTCTTGATAGAGCATCGCTCTTTGAAAACCAAAATATAATATATAACCTAAGCAGAGCAATGGCCTCACGTCCCTAACCATACAAATCATAACTACTGCAAAAACCATGAGTGTTGGGGAATACAAACAGCCTTCCGACCTTAAAGAGTTTTTAGAAAACAAAACTACAGAGTTAAAATCAAGCCAACATCTTGACTGAAGGTCTTCAAAAAATATAAAGTGTAGGAATAAAAGAGACTGTGTAATTAAAACAACAAACCCTTACGGGAGTTTCATTATAAAAACTAAACCTTTACAAGTTCAGAGCGACAGGAAACCGACTGCTCAAACACTCCACAAAATAAGAACTCTGTGTTTTAAATCCTTAGCAAGCTAAGTAAACACATTGTAGTCCTTCAACTCCACGGTCGAGGAAGACCTATTACAAGCCATTATAAATGCCACAAGCCATAACCAAAGGAGGTTACCATTTTCATTTTTAATGACAAGGAAACGTGGGAAATAGTCCATGCCATGAGAACGCTGGTTAAGCCATAGAGCCACGGGAATCAAGGTGACAGGTCTTACCAGGACCACGACGACCATTCATAATCCAAGTGTCGCAACCATTTTTCCCAAAAATCTTGCACATGAAACTTATAGAGGTCAAACAAAAGGTCTTAATTTATTTTTATGACAATGGAAAGTGATAATACAAGCCAAGGAAAGAAATTACCCTTTAAATGTTTAAAAGCACAATATGGAAGCAAGAACTTTGTCACCGGCGTCACCACTTCGTGGAACTAGAGCCACTCAAACAAACTTCACTCATGCAGACAAGGTTGAATGGTGTCGAGGGCTGAGAACCTTGGATCCTCCACCATCGAGTACACTATGAAGTTACATAGCAATGTAGGAAGAGACCGGTTGAGCCGTGTAGAGAAAAATGGACTACATTACAGAGACAGAGATTCACATCGACGAGGAGCAATAACTTTTTACGAGGCACATTAAAACCCCTAGGGTTTATGATTTGACAAACAAGTGATCACCAACTAGAAACCATGAACAATCACGTGGTCTTTTAATGCCACTTGGTGTTTGATTTCCCAAATCCTATAGTTTCAAAACCATCCCTTATCTCACTGATGCCTTAATAATTATTTGTTTCATGCGTGTACTACCTTATGTATGTTATAACATGTAGTATAGCCAAGCGCATAGTAGTTGTTTGGTTAGGATGTTGTTGCATTGTATAGCTAGGGTTCCCCTTGTATGCTTTAGTTTAGAAGCCTTGGAGATGGATCTTGTGAGGCGAGAACCCCTCCTCAAATCACCTGCATTGAAGTAAATGGTGTATGCATTAGCTACTAAGTTAAGTAAGACCATACACCCATCTTCCTAAGCATCATTGTTATAGTTAACAAACATTTAGAACATAACCAACAAATATAATAAATGTAAATGATGTGAAGTAAACATGATGTTCTTCCATGATTTTGACGACAATCAAATAATAATTCATTATAACTTTAAGTCCCATTATTAATTTGTCATGCGGAGGTCATTAAGTTAATGGACAAGATACCAATTACAAGTCAAGACTAGTATGCATTGCTCTACTTTATGTATTTACAGTTAGACCTGCATTTAAAAAAAAATTATGAAATTTGGAGATGTTACAGTTTCACAAGTTGGTATACTCCCCACCCAAGTTCAAGTCTTACTATGTGGCATGTAATTTGTTTTTCCCAGGTAAAAAAAGGTGGAATTTCACAATTTCCTCTAACATTGTGATTGTAGTGTCTTAATTTAATCATGGCTAGGTTATAAAGTGATTAAGGATAACCTTGATTTGGTCAATAATGGGTTTAGTGTTAGTGGTTTATGGTCCCATGATTTTGAATAACCTATGGTATTTGTCCATCTTGTTAGCCTATGATGGTGCCTATTTAAAAGTAACTAATCAAAATATATTATTATTTTTAATTAAAATTAATCACAGCCAATATCATAATTATCCTTCGCGAGAGATAAATGATATATTGTTGTACCTTAATTGTAATAAAAGGTTGATTTTATGATATTTTTTATATTATATTTCTTGGGTTTAAAAAATATTATTGATATGTTGTGTATGACCATTCACATCAATAATCCAACAAAATCTAGTTAAAATTTTAGGTTGAAATCCCAATATTTAACTATGGTTCAAATTTACACAAGTTTAATTATGGTTTAATGGAGTGAAAATTGAGTTAAATGTGCATATATGTTAAACTTTAATAAGCATACTTTAAAGAAAAGAAATATAGGTATGATATTAGATTAGACCTCAGGATTAGTGCACTAGATAGGGTATGATATTAGGTAAAGCCTAAGGATTAATGCACTATTTCATAGGTGTTCTAGTCATCTCAAGTAATTTGAAAATTTAGCTCCGTATTCACTAAATCATTAAAATCATAGGCTATAACCTTTGATATAGTAACATGTATCAAGCAACCAAAGGTTTTAAAAGTAATTATATTTTAAAATCATTTCTTTAATTACAATCTAATTATTAAATATGTATTTAATTTTATCTTTTAGAAAGATTTGAAATTAAGAAGTTAGATTTGTGTATGTTTATTTTTTATTTTTTTTATATTATAAATGTGTTATTAATATTTTAATTTAATTGATTAATAATAATAATAATAATAATAATAGTTTAGATGGAGAAATTTTCAAATGGGAAAGAGTGTATATAAATTATGTGACAAAATCAATATATATATAAAGCAACCAAAGGTTTTAAAAGTAATTATATTTTAAAATCATTTCTTTAATTAAAATCTTATAATTATTAAATATGTATTTAATTTTATCTTTTAGAAAGATTTGAAATTAAGAAGTTAGATTTGTGTATGTTTATTTTTTATTTTTTTATATTATAAATGTGTTATTAATATTTTAATTTAATTGATTAATAATAATAGTTTAGATGGAGAAATTTTCAAATGAGAGAGAATGCATATAAATATGTGACAAAATCAATATATATATATATATATATATATATATAACACTTTAAACACTCTTTATAAGTTGATCATTTAAAAATGTCAAACATTATCCACTAAACATGAATTTTTCCCTTAGATTTATAAAAATCTTTGCAAGAATTATGACTCATATCTCTATGTATTAAATTTTATGTATAAGTAGTATTTATTGTTTATTACATAACAATTAATTACTTAGAGATTTTAGTGTATAAATTTATGCAAAGTATTATGGTAATTTTTTACAAATTAAAAGGTTCAAGTTTTGCTTTTTATGTATTCATAACAGTAAAGAAATTATATGTTTAGGGTTCTATTGATGTATCAATAATAGTAGTGGGGCAACAATGACTTGCATTTAGTGATGTAATCTTAAAATATTCAAGGCTTAGTTTTACTAGTCTTATTTATGTTCAATAACAATAAGAATAGTATATATGCATGTTTAAAGTTAATTAATGAAATAAAACAAGTAATGAATAAGATTAATGAATATCACTTTGAATATCAAGTCGAACCTAAAGCTAACGTAATTTAATTGTTTATGTGTCTAAAACACACATTAAATAACACATGCAATTTAAAACATGTATGAAATGTGGACATATATAATTATGCAAACTATTACTCATTTTTCCAATATAAATTCACCACAAATCTATTAAATGTAGTTAATACATATAATTACTTTATGTGAATTGTTAAGTACAGTGTGTATATAATTAAGTTGTCTTAATCCCCAAATATACCATTTAAATATTTAGTCGGACCCAAATATATGGTTTAGGGATAAGTCCTTAATTTTCAACTTTGAATTAATTATTTTCCAATTATGAAAAAATGAGTTTATTTTCGAATTTGTAGACTACCTCAAAGTTATAGAGAAATCCAATATAAGATCATGGAGTAATGTGATTGGTTTATAAAGTGTAATGAGTTTAAATTTAATTTCTATTAAGTTTTATCTCTTTTGTTGCCTTGTGGAATAGATTATAAGAGCTAAAGGTTCCCTTTCGAGTTGAGAGATATTGTAATAAGGTTATACGAGAATGTCATTAGTAAGTTTAAGAACATGAAGGGTTGGTCAAAAGATATTGATTGTAGTATTGAAGTTAAGCAAAGTTTCCCCCTCTCCCATACTTTCATCATATACATTGATAAGCTAGAAGGTTGTTTAAAACAAGCTTGTCGCACTAGCATGACATTAGCAGGAATGGTCACTATATTTCTTCTCTATGCATAGTGCTCGACCCTTTTGATTCTTTGAATGATAAGTGGCTTATATTTTCTAAATAATTCATGTGCATCATCGATTTTTCTGCAATATAAAGGAGACTCCATCCTTGTGATAGGTATCTTTAAGCTAAGAAATTATTGATGATAAGGATAGATAGGATGATTACTCAAATTATATAACCTATCAGTGAACAAGGTATCCTTAACCAATCTTATTGTAAGTTTGACTTCATCCAATTTCCCCATAAAATAAAAGTATTTGTAGAATTGAGTATGAAGAGTATGCCGACTCCTTATTTGTCTTTTATCTTCTTCATCTAAGCACCATGATTTTGGAATGGGTTCTAGACCATGAATAAACGTTTGAACCCATAGGTTAGGTTTTATTATTTCTTTTATAACAAGAGTAGATAACTCTCACCTTTGGAAGAGGTAGAAGGGTTGAGAATTGTGTGAATATTATGTTGGAAAAATTATATGTATTGTTATGTGAAGTCATGATAATCTATAAGGATTATGCTAAGAGTATACACCATGATAGCTGATATTGTAGACATGGTAATTATATCAATATGATTGTGATGCCATAAGAAATATCATTGTCATAAAAGCTTATAATCTAAACTAAGTTGCACTCTTATAGAGTCACACCTTGCTAGATTTATTTATGTATCTTGGTTGAGAAAATCACAATAGCGTCACACCTTGCTAGATATGTTGATGTATCTTGGTTGAGAAAACCACACTATGTCCATGATCCTACTTGATATGACTAGAAAATAATTTCATGTGGGAGCATAATAGTAGAAGGACCTATCTTAGCTTGACCAAAAGAGTAGCTAAGAGGGAGGTGTTTTAAATATTGGAATGAGTGATGGAGATATTGGAAATAAAAGTGGCAATCTCATATTGGTTGATGTCTATAGTGTTCTGGTGTCGTGTGATAGTTTGCATGATGCGATAATTGTTCACGAGTTTGTAATATAGCATTATAGAAGTTAAATGCAATTGACATTTAAAAATTGGTTTCATCTTAGTACTCAACGTTCAATTCTTATGTGGATGTTTGTCAATTACTTGCAAATAATTATTGATTTTTTCATCTATGATTTGATGCATTTTCTTAAGATAATTTTGTGATGATAGATACATTTAAATCAAGGTATTAATAACATGATTATGAATTGTTGAGTCTAATGAATATTCAGCTTTGGAATATAATTTGTTAAAATTACGTTATTATTAGATTGTGTTCGGTCTCATGTTAATTTATTGATGTTTGTTGATCTATGACTTTCATGTTGATGTTCTAACATTTTAAAAAAATGGAATTTTTTTTCGAGATATTTACTTTTTTTAAAGGATGTCATACTGAATTTTTATGCAGATAAGGTCAAGGATGATGACGACATCATCAATTCAAGGAGGGGCGAATTTGATGCATATAAGGTCAAGGATGACAACGACATCACCAATTCAAGGAGGGGAGAATGTCACGGACCAATTTTCCATGTGATAAATAAATAAATAAAAAAGAAAAGAGTTAAGAAAAATAATTTTCTTACCCGGATGCAGGTGCCCACTTGTCCAACCAAGAGCGCAGGGCGCCTCGGGCCAAGGATGACAATGTGGCACCCCACATGCTGGGCCTTCTAATTCCCCCCCCCCTCTCCCCCATGCAGCAATTATGGATTATTCAATGTGCAGAGGATAGCGTCCTATCTGGTGAAGGCAAAGGGATTCGACACTTAATGGTTTCGTCCTACGAAGCATCCCGTCTGGTGATGGAAGAGCCACCCCGCAGTCTCGTTTGGTGTTGGAAGAGCCACCCCTGCATTAACTTTCCTCCTATGGCCTCTGAACTGGTGCATGTGGTCGACAGGCTTAAGGAACGGAAACAGAAGGCCCTTTGGCTCGTTCTCCCACTCTGGGTTTTTGTTAGCAGTGACTTCTCTCAACATCCTTTTGGTCCGCCTACTTGGATTTCTTCGCAACCGAGCTTTCTGGCTCCAAACCTACACCTACAACAACACTGACGACCACATGATCTAGTTAGTGGGGTCGGTACTCAGCTTCCTCCTGCTTTGTTCACCTGGGATTCAGACGAGCACTTGCAGCATTTTACTTAGCTCACCATGTCTCGATAACGTGGAACCCCTCATCGGGGTAGTGGTGGACACAATCGTGCTCAATGCGTTATGGGCATGATGATGGAAGATGGTTACGAGACCGGTGTCTCCATGCCAGTGAGAGTCTTGATCGATGAATGGGAATCCCGTCTGGTTACCAAGCACTTGGCCAAGGGTAGAGGGGGTGGCCAAATAAATCACTATTGGCTTATCAAAAACATGATGGGTACCTTAATGGAGGAAATGATAACTAATTGGAACTATACTCGTAGCTCTATGCTCTCCGCCAAGATCAAGTTGATTGAACTTGATGCCTAACTCAACAGGCTGAACATAACCTCTGCTTGGAAACACTTGGCCATTGGGCTTTGTACAGTGAGCAACATTGAAGGGGGGAGCAGTAGCGCTACAGGGGGACTGTCAATGGATAGGATCTCAGTGCCTACGACGACTACAACGATGAACGCTCCCTTTCCAGTGCCAACCACAATCACACCGTTGATCAACAAGCGCCTCCCCGAAAATGAGGCACCTGTCCTCAAATCTTCTCCACTTCCTGCCAAGCTTTCTAACACAACTTCAGACAAAGATTTCCATGGGGGCTGCCCCATCCTAGAGGAGGTTCCCCCTTAGTTTGTTGTTGATGAATTCAGCCTACCACTGGTTCCACCTGCTATTTTGAGTTTTTATGTTTTAATTTGCTTTCCAAGCTCGTATTTTATGAGTCTATGAACAATACCACTGTAGATTTTGCGTTTATAGTTTGGCCCCATCTGTTGATGGGATTTTTTCCATATAAATCTAAAACAAATCCATAGTTTTGACTGGTAGGGGTGGTGGCTACATTGTTTCAGACCACCCCAAAGACCTGTCAGTGATGTAAATTTTGATGTAATTTTTGTTTCTATAGTTTAATACAATTTGCAGACTTACAAAAAGTATATATATATATATATATATATCTTATATTTGCTATCTAATAATGAATATGATATAAATGTGAAAAGTCATTACTTTTTGGATTGGACCTTGTACACTATATAAAGATGATTTGTTGGATTGGAGGGGCATTCGAGGAATTGCCACAAGGAAGAGAGTGGGGTTAATGAATAAGTCGTATACTTGGAGGTTTTCCATGCATGGAAACATGTGGGGTTTTGCTATGTACATGAGGTCAAGATTAGCTCAAGACCCGACTTACCGTGGTAAGGAGCCACTAGATTTGCCTCTATGTCCAAGTGCACCAGTATTCCCTCCAAGAGGTCAACCATCTCTTATGTAACAGATAAGTTTCATACCTATAAATTCACATTGTTATTATGCATATATGTTATATATCTAATTAAATGGGGTGAATTAAATGATGGACTAAATCTTCATAAAATATTTATCTTATGGTATTGAAATTATAATTAATTGTTTATACATTTCTTAATATATATACTTCTTTCTATATTTGTTTGTTGGTTGGTTGTTAAAATAATAAAAATACTTCTTATGTCAATTTATAAAAAAGGGAAATTAAATCAGAAAATTAGCTAAACACCTGATGAGTAGCAGCAACAAGGAACAAGAAATGTGGAGCCAAATAAGGAGAGGCATGCTTGTGGCTCATCCTTATTGAATCAAAATATTCCACTAGCAACTCAATCATTCTTAGTGTTCTTAGTCTAGATTCATCTGTACTAACATATTATATTTTCTAACCTTAACCTTCATACATTCCTGAGAAAGATGCAATTTTATATAAAAAAGACATTGGACGCTGATCTTTGTTGGTGCAATACAGCTGAGAAAGGTGACCAACGCATTGCACAATAACAGGTTATATTGTCCAAGTTGAATATTTGAATTTAAAGATCAGAGGACTTCCCCTTCCCAAATGAATCTCTCAGACTAATTCCTCAAATTCCATTGAGATAGAAAAAAAATCATGTCCACAAATTCCATTGAGATAGAAAAAAAATCATGTCCAAGAGGAACGTCAGGAGTACTCCAATGTAATATTTTAGTATTTAAGTAGAAAAAGACTCGGGAGGTGTGTACTAAATAACTAGCCTGACATTACAAGGATGAACTGAAAAAGATTTTCAATCAAGGGATTTCTATATAACATAACTTGGAAGATATATTTTCGGCCTGACCTTGCAAGGATGAACTGAAAAAGATTTCCAATCAAGGGATTTCTATATAACACAACTTGGAAGATATATTTTTGAAACAAAATGAAGCATAACAAACGATGCTTAAACAATTTTAAAGATACAATGAAAAGAGATTGAAGAACTCTCGCATAGAGCGAAAGGATAATATTCCGAACAAAAAACTTTAGCAAACAATATCGGTCGAGTGATAAACTCCGTTACTCTTCCATGAGAATAATACCCATCGGATTCTGCTTCTTCTCCGGCGTCCCAATAACAGATTGCAACGAAGAATTTCTCAGAGCCATTAGGTAGTGGAGGTTTCCTTTGGGTAGTGAAGGTTTCCGTTCCGTCTATAAGGCAGAGTCCGTCTATAAGACACTCTCCCGGACAAGACGCTAGTGGCTTTGGGCACTCTCCCGGACAAGACGCTGGCCGTGAAAGCCTTAGAAGGTTCCAATTCCAACCAAGGCGAGAAGCAATTTCGAAATGGAGGTGAGCACGATTGGGACCATACAGCATGTGAATCTGGTGCCCCTGCGAGGATTTTGTACTCAAGGCTCTCGGAGAATGCTTGTTTACGAATACATGCCCAACGGCTCGCTGAATTCCTTTCTCTTTTCCAGGCCAAAGGGTCAGCCGGAAAACGAGATTCTTGACTGGAAGACCCGCTACGGAATCGCATTGGGTACGACAAGGAGAATTCTTTATCTGCACGATAAATGCAGAGACTGCATCATTCACTGCGATATAAAGCCTGAGAACATTCTCTTGGACGCCAATTTTTGCCCCCAAGTCTTCGATTTCGGTTTGGCTAAACTGGTTGGCAGAGATTTTAACCACGTCTTGACTACCATGAGGGGCACGAGAGGATACTTGGCGCCGGAATAGATTTCCGGGATGCCCATTACTGCCAAGGCCGATGTCTATAGCTTTGGCATGACGCTGCTGGAGATCATATCCAAGCGACAGAATTTGGACTTCAGCATGCCGTCGAGTAGGTAGTTCTTCCCAACCTGGGCAGGGACTCAAATGAAGCTGGGCAAGGTAATGGACCTGGATGGCAAGCTGAAACAGAACATTGATTGCGCAGGTGAGAAGAGCGGTCGTGAGTTCAGGATGACCGGAAGGGTAACGGAGTAAGCTATTACAGGTAGATAGCTTACACCAATAATATCAAACAACCAAGAGAATAATGTCAAAAGTAAACATGTCATCAAAAAAGCAACCAAGAGAATAATGTCAAAAGTAAACATGTCATCACAAAAGCAGATCGTAAAGTCTCTAAGTTTCTTTAGAACACCAACATGAATGATAAGGATATTGCATTAGATCATCTGTGTACTATGGAATCCAACAAGCTAAGCAAAGAGGAAAGTAACTACTAAATGCGTGGTAGTTATTCAAACAGAGTATGAAGAGTAAAGAACAGGCAATTTATCATACATACAACTGACTGACACAATTTCTAACAACAACAATATGCAAACTTGTGTTCCTGAAAATGTTCCAGCTGATCCAACTAGTGACACGGATTTGCTTTCACTACAATTTGATTCAAAGTTATCATTGAATTGATGTATAAGTGAAATTTTCAATGAGTTTTGTGAACATTTTGAAATTTCAGAAGTTTTGGACTTGTAAATAGTTTTACTTTGTTGCTTTCGAGGATGAATTAAACTTGTATGGTTGAGAGAAATGTTGTTGGGTACAAAATAATTAGATATTAAATATGTCCAATTCACTTTAGCTTCTTCGACTCTGCTTAAGTGACTACTGCTCTGTCATTCTGCTTACTCTGCCTATTCCATTTTAGTGTCTACTCTGTCATTCTGCTTACTCTGCCTATTCCATTTTAGTGTCTACTCTGTCATTCCAAGCTATACTCCATCTAAACTCGTTTTCCACTGACTCTGCCTTACTTTACTCTACTTTAGATCATTCACATTACTCAACCTTCTGATTAAAGTTATTACTCTGCTCTACCTAACTCCATTTATGTTACTCTGACTGTCACCCTAACTCCATCTCAAGAATTACTATACCTACCATACTCTGTATGTTGATTACTCCGTCATTCACACTGCCTCAATCTACCAAATTAAAGTAACCACTGATTACCAACCACCACTACTAGATCCATGCTCTGGATCCATGCTCTGGATCCATGCTGTGTTCACTAATTGTGCAACCAGCCCAATGGCCATGGCACCCACTCTCTCGCCTAATGAATCAAAGATGTCCCCAACAGAGTTTATGCCATTCTTCAAAATTCTGAGGGTCAAGAACCATACGTTCTCAGCCAATAATTTATTGGCATGAAACAAAATAGAGCACCACCGTAGAGAATGCTCATTAAAAGAGAGCTCGAGTCAAAGCGCCCACCCTCCTTTCCAGCTGAGATAAGGTTTCAGGTCTACCCAGGCCTGCCATATACTTTGCACCACAAAGGTTGCCTTTATTTTTACATGGCTCAAAGTAACAAGAGTCTATATATCGAAGCCCTACAAGGACTTTTTGCTCAAAGTAGCACACCCAGGCAAATACAGTTTTCAAGGGGACCACCTTCCATGCTTACTCCCTTCCAAATATCAAATCAACATTTTGCTGCAGAAAATTTGGAAGTTTATGTGAATTTTAATGATCCCCACACCCCCCAATCCGAAGGGTACAACATAGCTCCAAATCAAATCTGAAATCCCTTGCCACCAATATTATGGGTCCATTAAAAACCTAGCGTTTTTTTTTTTTGTCATTCTCATCAATGGAAAACTACATCCTAAATACAGAATATAGTCAATATACAGAAAAAAAAAATGAACACTACTCTCTTTCCGTTCCAGATGTCAACGATGTGTTATATTGAAATTTGATACTGTTCTCTTCCGTTCCAGATGTCAACGATATGTGTTATATTGATACTGTTAGTTGCACACATTCAATTTGAACATTAAAGTCATTTCAGACTGGTGGACGTTAATGATCACATAAACTCATAGTAAAATGTAAAATCGCAGGAAGATATAAATTCTTAACATAATATATCAGATGTCAGTAAATCACCTTTCACTTTTGCCAAAGAAGCTTAATTAAATAAAATGACCGTGAAGGCAAAACATTTAAACAAAGACTCGAGCTCCGACCAAATCATCTTAGAAATGATAAATGGATATACATTCTAACTGGAACACAAGCACATGCACAATAAAAGAAACAGAAATCGAAGCTGTGATGGTTGACAGCTACAAAATCACATTCACAATTGTTCATAAAACAACATTCAGCCCGTCGCACTGAAATCTTGAGACCTTGGACATTGATTTTCTTCGTTTCTAGTCATTGAAATAAATGGAGACTTGCCTGAAGTCACTAAAACTCTGAAACTTTGCCTTCATGGAATGAAAGCCCAAAATTGTCATAAATTATAATAAATATGTGTGCCTAGACTATACATCTCCATGCTACTGCATTTTCAGGTCCTTAAGTTTGGCCTCTAAATCACCATCACCATCACTGCTCTCATTTTCATCCTCGTCCTCGTCGTCATCCTCATCTGCGTTCTCACACAAATAATCTTCTCCGTCTATATCATTATCTTCCAAAGACCCCAGCACAGAAACACCCTTGACATTATTTCTCAACACACCTTTGACAGCATCAATCCCTTCTTCAGAAATGAAATTTCCATCAATATTCAACAGATCAAAGTCAGGCTTATTTATCACAGCTTCAGCTGCAGCCTTCGCCCCTATTCTACTGATACTATTTGCACTCAGATCAAGTTCTTTCAGGTACTCATGATCTTCCATAAGGGCTCTGCAGACTACAACAGCCCCCTCATCCTTGAGTTCATTTTCTGATGCAATAAATTTTGTAAGAAATTTTTTTGAAGCAAGACACTCTGCCAGAGCTTGAGATGCTTTCTGAGTAATTTCATTTCCTGCAATCTCCAGAACCTTAAGGGAAGGAGCTCCTTCCCCAAGGCTCTTGGCAAGAGCTATTGTCCCCTTATCCCGTAAACCTAGGTAGCTCAAGTAGGCTTCTGTCAGACCCAAATGCCTTGAAAGAGCCTGGCTTAAAGCAACCCCAGCCTTTTGCCCAAACATGTTATCCCTCAAATCCAACTTTTTCAAACCTGTGCCTGCTGCCAGAGCTCCTGCTAATGCTATAGCACCCTCAGTACATACTCTGGTGGATGAGCATTTGAAATCCTCCAATACAGTGCAGTTTCTAACAAGCTGGGAAAGGGCCTCTGCTCCATCATCTCCCGTCATGTTGTTATGGAAATGCAAAATCTTGAGCTTTTCAACAGAAGGAAGAAGCTCACAAATGGCTCTAGCAGCATCCCCAGATATACCATTATTCATAAAATACAGTTCTTCCAAGACTTTCTGAGATTTTAGGAGAGACCCAAAAGCCCGAACACCCTTCTCACCCAATGCATTGTCAGAAAGATTCAAGGACCTCAACGCACACACTTGTAAAACAGATGAAAATATGGACATAACCTCAAGGGCCTCAGCCTCAGGCCTTCCTGCAATAAAATCTGCAAGATCCACATCTTTCAGATTTTTCTTAACCCCCGTCAAGATTCTCTCTGCTACACGGGCAGCACCAAGCCCAAAGCTTCGGTTGCTGAAGCATATTTTGGTATAAGTATTCCCAGCCTCTGCTAATGGCCTTAGGAGCTCCTCAGCAAGCGCCTCATCAACAAATCCTCGATCACCTCCTGATATATCAAAAACGGATTCCTTCATAGGAGAAATTCCAACAATTTTTTGTTTTACTTTCTCGACATTATTTACTTTCTGGTCTACTGGTCCTCGCTTAAGGACCTCTAGCATGAGTTTGCTTGCTTCTTTTGCATAAAATTGTACCGTGGCACTTCCATCTGCATTAAGTTCCTTGGCAGCATAATCATTCGCGGCAAGAAATGCTATGTCTTCAATTCTTTTAGCATTATCTGCTGCCTCTTCTTTGTTCAGAAGACCATATTTGTTCGAGAAGAAAGAAACTGATGAAAGATTATCGGTCATGCGCTCTACCAGCCTAAAACGAGTGCTCTCACTTGGAGGCCACAACTTGATGGAAAATGGTCTTTCTGTGTGATTGTTTCTGGTTGCCATCGCTTTCTTTCCAAACTAATAATGCCTCTGATTCCTGATTCAATCCAAAGAATATGAGAAAGCCTACCAAATGTTTTTTTTAGACGCTGAAGAAAAATCTAAAAATAAAACCCCAAGCACGAATTTAAAGGAATGAAGATAAGGATCTTACCAAAAGCTAACTTGCAACCCACTTTGTGTATTTTTCCGATACTTAGTTAAGGATCTTTCAAAAAGTCTTCAGAGATCATGCACGGATGGCCTGAAACCAGGTATTTAATCCAAAATATCTGGTGGTTTAAGCACACTGCCCTATGGAATGCTCTAACAAACAATTTGAGGTCAACAGAATATTTGCTTTTAGGCCACCTCTACCAGCTTATATCTTCCAAAATGACAGCAGTAAAAGACAATCGACCACGAAGATCAGATACCAAGAGGCAATCCTGTATGGCAAACACGACAGACCTCTTAGGGTTTTAATAGATAAGAGAAAATGCGTGCATATTCTTCCTAATCAGGCAACAAATAAATAGAAATACATATATCGTTTTCTAACTCATAATACATTTGACTGTTTGCAAGTACAGAAAAATCCAATCAGCTAGCCGCTGATGTTAAAAGACACTTCTATCCAATCAGCTAGCCGCTGATGTTAAAAGACACTTCTAAGTTGAATGATAGTAAGTCTAAATTTTATAGATACTAAAAATTTAACCATGTTAAAAGTTGGTACGGTTAAGTGTCATATTTAAGTAACTAAGTAACTTTGACAGTTTAGATATCTTGGTTAATGGTTTCTTAGCCAAAAGCAAACCCTACAAGTGAGAAATACCACTAACCAACTAAAAAACAAACAGAAAAATCTTGACCTAGACAGAGAATTAATTTCCTGCATTGTAATTCTTTCATGAACTCTTTTACTTCTTTGCTTCAAGTAAAACAGATAAATATTTAGGAATACATATATATCACTCAAATATTAGCTATTCCGAAATTCCCTCTTACATCATATTTATGAAGGGGCCAAGTTCAGAAAACCGAATAAGTAAAAAAATTAAAAATTAAAAAAGATAATTTTTTTACCAGGGAAACCGGAATGTAGCTTTGCTAGAGACCTTGAAGCATCTGCTTGAATCAAATCTCTGATTCTGGCAAAGTCCCTTCAACTGACTGAATACCAAGTTTGGGAAGTTTGTCACAGACCAAAATTCCTTTGCAAGATGGCAGGCAGCACATTTATAAGAAAGATTGGATGCGAATTTAATTTATCCTGTTACTTGTTTTGTTAAAACGCGAGGGAGCTGACAGAGGAAGAGACGGAAAGATAACACAGGTATCGTTTTGGAAACTTTGAAAATTTCGAAGAGGGAAGCATACACCTGTCCCTTTATCTATTCGTTTCACCTGTCTTTCAAATTTAAAATTTCATGTAGTGTAGTATCCGTTGGGCGTATCACTCAAATCATTAACGGAGAGTTCAATTCCATGTACCCCTAAATTTTCCATAGCTTCGATTTTGAATTTCATATCGTATGCGCGGCATGTTCCCCTCACGTGAGTATCGAGGGATATGGCACACATGGTGAGGAGTGAGGACCATGGTGAGAAAGTTTATGTTTTTTAAATAAGGAAAATTTTAACTTTTTGTTATTCATCAAAATACAGTTTGGTGTTTTGAAGCTCACAAAGTAGCAACAATTAATAACCCATGTAGAACTAGTAAACAATAATATATAATAGAGCCATATTTATACAATGTTGTCCATGGAGAACAAAATTAAGTGTTGATTTTAATAGAAGTTGTTATGTTGAAGAAGTGTTGATTCTAACAGTAGTTGTTATGTTGAAGAAGTGTTGATTACACCAGTATTCAAAAATTCTTTAGTACTATTAAACAAGATACCCCGACACAGCCAGATCCATACAATGTTGTTCATAGAAAACAAAAATAAGTGTCGAACCTAACAAAAGTTGTCATGTTGAAGAACTGTTGATTACACAAGTACTCTAAATCCCTGTAGAACTAGAAAACAAGAACCTACGAAGCAGTCAGTTCCATACAATGTGGTCCACAAAAACAAAAATAATTGTTGATTCTAACACAAGATGCTATGTTAAAACCAAAAAACAAAATCTCAAGGAGATCGATCTAGTGATTCAATCTAATAAACCTGTAAAGTCCCCTTTGAAAACATAAGATTATCATTGATCTCTTGGAAGTGCAAGAGTCCCTCAATTGGTCCAATTGTTTTTTTGGAGAGTAGATCGACTTTTGAGTTATACTTCTTGTAGATGTGCTTGAAATGTAAAATATTTAAATTGTACTAAAGCTCCCTAATCCGTCGCATCCACTGGGACAGTATAGCCACTTATAGATTTGTCTTTTTTCTACCCCATCAATAACTACTCTCAAATCTACTGCCACCTATAGAGACATTAATTCTTTATGTAGAGCAAAAAAGAGTAATCCCCAAAGTGCAACCATAAGTTTTGCTATAGCATTAATATCATCATCGAACCCCATCCAAATTAGAAACTTATGGCTGCTACTGACTCTAATATTCATCCCCAACCCACAAACCCTCGGCTTGGAGGTTCCATCAAACAACCCAATGGGATCTGCACCAAAGAAGAAAGGAGCAGTAATGCACCTAGAAGGAAGGGCATCTGCAGTCCTATGAAAATATTTGTACATCCCAACATTGTAGGCGCGTGACCTTAATGGGTTAAACTATATATCTCCAAACACTACTAGATTTGTGTATCTCCAAATCTCCCAAATGAAGAATAGGGGCAAATATCTAAGATTGCCAACCTTAGCGTCCCGGAGTTCTGGACTCTCTTCCAATGAGCCATGTGCCCATTTATCAGTTGTATTGAGTGAATTAGCTACTTCAAGACAAATCTGTTGAATAATAGGGCAATGAACCAAGAGATGGTCCACATATTCTTCATTTATTTTACAAATAGGGCACACATTAGGATCATAACCACCTCTTTTGCAATAATTATCCCAAGTCAAGATCATGTTCTCCAACGACAACCAACAAAAACATTTCAGTTTTATGGGGGCATTCCATTTCTAGAGATTTTTATACCACCATTTCTCTAATGGCTCATAACAAGTATACGTGATGGCCTCATAAGCCAATTTGATGCTTACTTGTCTTGAAGCTACATCCAATGACCAAGCTATTTCATCAACCTGTCAAAAACCTTGATACCACAATGATTTAAATTATTGATATAGCTCCCCCATTCAACCATAGAGACATGTTCCAGCCCCAAGTCATCAACTAACACCCAGTACTAATTCACCCATTGTATGTATGTTACCTTGTGGTTGTATGGTTTTGATGCAAGAGCATCTATCTCTTTCCATCTTTATCTTTGGAATGTCTTTGTTGCCATCATCATTAAATATGGGTTGTTAATCCAATCAATCCAATGATTTGGATAAAACCATTGAACTCAGGTTGTCAATCCAACAGTTGTGATAAAATTATTGAATCTGGTTATCAATCCAACAGTTGGGATAAATTGTGAAGGTCAAACTATATGGATAGGTCATCGACCAATTTTCCTTCACAATCCATCTATGTCGTCTTTGCAAAGAGGGGTTTGTTCTTTGTGACATCGTATCATTTTTGCTTACAATTTTTCCTAATGGTTGGATTATTTTTTTGTCATCCAACAACCCACAACATTTTCGGGTTTTGTGTGTTATCTTCATCAATTGCTTTCGCATACAAAATTAAGTAACTTTATAGTTAATTAAAAAATAAATAAAATATGATGTGCATAGGTGGGTGAATGAAGGGTGTGTCGCATCATTTCTCAAAGGGAATGCTCTAATTTTATTTTATGAGATATTAAAATACTAAGGAAGAAACTAGATTTAATTAAGGAACCATTAATTGTTTCAAGGTAGAAAAGAGTTATGAAAGGGGTAAACTTATTTTCAATGAAAAGGATTCACGCATGAAGAATAGAATAGGATGAAGGATAGAACATAAGAGAATATAAGAAAAAGAGAGGAGAGGAAGGGGAGGAGAGGAGGTCTTTGGAAGAGAGGGAGGAAGAGAACAAAGCAACGTAATTTTGGAGCCACCAAACATAGAAGAATAAGGTTGATGTGTTAAAGAAAAGAAAAAAAGAAGGAGAAGAAGATCACGGTTAAAAAGATAAAGAAGCAATTGCAGCAGCTTCTTGTAAAATTCTGTACCAAAATTTATTTGGAAATTTGTTGGATGAATAACTCTCAATTCATTTATTCCATTGCTAAAAACATTTATTTATACATTGATGTGGTGGTGGAGTTTCACCTTTCAACCAACCCTTTCAATTTCCTACGTGATTCTTCATGTTCATATTCTATATACAATATTTACATTAACTATGGAACCATAATCCGAGGATTAGGTTTCCAACATTCCCCCTCTTAATCCGAAGGGGTCTTTGTGAGTCCGAGCATGGTTCTAAATATTTCAAACTTTTCTCGTCCAAGTGCTTTGGTGAAAATGTCGGCAATTTGCTCATTTGTGGAACAATGACGTAGATGAACTGTCTTGGCCTCTACATGATGTCAAATCAAATGGTACTTTGTGTTGATGTGCTTGGTTCAATCATGGAATCTGGGCTTCTTGGAAAACTTGATTGCAGAAGTGTTATCAATCAGTAAGGGAGTGTAATTTTCTTACTTCTCTTGCAAATCTTCAAGTATCTTCCTGAGCCACACAAATACCTTTGTTGCTTCTGGAACTGCCACATATTCTGCTTTTATTGTCGAAACTGCTGGAACTTATTGTTTGCGTGATTTTCAGAAAATAGTTGCTAATCCAAGCGTCATTGTATATCAAAAAGTGGATACTCATGTCCCTTTATCACCATCGAAGTCTGAATCAGTGTACCCAATGAGTTTGAAGTCTTCCACCTTAGTGTACTTGAGTCCAAAGACTTGAGCCCCCTTCAAGTACCTTAGAACTCTTTTTTGTTGCAGACCAATGTCCTTCACAAGGTTTGTGCACGTATCTAGAAATAATGCCAACAACATAGGAAATATTTGGTCTTGTAGTGGTAAGGTAGATAAGGTTTCCTACACCCTGTCGATACTTTGTTGCATCCTCAAATTATTTTCCTTCACTTGATGTGAGCTTCAACTTTTGTTCCAATGGAGTTGAGATAGAGTTGCATTCTATCATGCAAAATTTGTTCAATAATTCTCCCACATATTTTTTTAAAGATATGAATATGTACTTAGGATGTTGAGTCACTTCAATTCCAAAGTAATAGTGAAGATGTCCCAAATCAATCATTTCAAAACATTTCTTCAATGTTATTTCTTTATGGATGCTATATAATCTTCATTGTTCCTTGTCATCAAAAGGTCATCTACATATACTACAAGAAATACATCAGGTCTTCCAACTTTCTTCGCAAACAAAGTTGCATCATCAAGATTATAATGCTTGAAATTTAGCATTAGAAGATGCTCGGCTAGCTTTTCATACCATGCTTGCGGTGCTTGTTTTAGGCCATACAAGGATTTGACAAGCTTGCATACCTTGTTGTCTTGTTCCTTCGCAACAAAATCTTCTTGTTGAGACATGAATACATTTTACTTTAACTCTCCATTCAAGAAAGCAGTTTTTACATCCAAATTTGGTGGAATTTCCATCCATTTTGTGCTGCCATGGAGAGCAAAGTGCGGATGGTACCCCATTTTGTTGTGGGAGAGAATGTTTCTTCATATTCAATTCCTTCTTTTTGTTCATAGCCTTTTGCCACAAGCCTTGCTTTGTGTTTGTTAAGCAAGCCATATAATTTGTATTTGTTCTTATCTACCCACTTACAACCAATTGGTTTGGTTCCATTTGGAGGGTCAACCGACTTCCAGGTTTCATTCTTAGGAGTGCATCATATTCATTTTGCATAGCCTCTTTCCATTCATCACATTCAACAACTTCTATAAATGAAGTTGGTTCAAAGTTAGCAGATAAATTCAATTCACAATCAAATGAGACATCCATGTCATCACTTGAGTTATGTGCTTCTCCTCCATCACCTTTTCTTGCTAAGTTTATCATTCTTTTATTTCCAACTTCATCTAGATGGACACTTTCAAGTGTCTTTATGGCCCATTTTAGAATATTCTTTGATGGTCAAGGATGATCAGTTGGAGGTGCTTCATTCTCTTCAAGGTTCAATCTTCCAATCCCCTCAATAACATCATCCCGTTTAGGTGAAGTTGTGGGAAATTATTCTTCACGAGTTTATTCATGAGGGGGTGTCAGTGCTTCAAAACGAAATTCCAAATATTGATCTTGATCCAATATCGAGATTCCTCCTTCAAGGTTTAGAATTTCATTATCAAATTCATAATATGTCTTTAGATGGGAAAACCTCTCTAGATGGTCAAGTTGCCTTTCAATAAACTTACCATTTTTATTAGTTTCAAGAAAAATGGCATCTATGGAAACAACGAATTTCTTGGTTACCTCATCATAAAGATGATATGCCTTGGAAGTGTCTAAATACCCCAAGAAATTACATCTTCTACTTCTAGCACCAAGTTTGTTTCTTTGCTCCTTTGGTATCAAGGCGTAACAGGTGGAACCAAAAAATCTGAGATGCCTGACCGAAGGAAGGTGGTAAAACAAAAATTCATGTGGATTCTTGTCTTCAATAGCATGATATGGACTTCTATTTCTCAAATATTATGCACATATTACTGCATCACCCCAAAATATCAATGTCACATTCTTGAAAAGCATCATTGATCTTACCATATTCATTAATGTTCTATTCATCCTTTCTGCTACACCTTTTTGTTGAGGATTATAAGGAACTGACTTTTGATGTGTAATCCAATGTTTGTAAAGATAATCTTAAAATGCATTAGATGTATATCCTTTACCATTATCCGAATGAAGTGTACCAATATGTGTGTAATCCCATGTTTATAAAGATAATCTTAAAATGCATTAGATGTATATCCTTTACCATTATCCGAATGAAGTGTACCAATATGTGCTTGTGCTTGATTCTCTATCCATGCATGAAAGTTCTTGAATGTTTGAAATGCTTCAGACTTTGTCTTCAATAAATATACCCAACACATTCTTGAATAATCATCAAAAAAGGTCATGAGGTACTTATTACCATTTGCAAAAGGAATTGGCATGGGTCACATAAGTCAGAATAACTCAGTTCTAACTTTCTACATGCTTTGAATTTAGACTCTCGAAAACAATGTTTACTACGTTTGCCTAAGATACATGCATCACATTTGTTCCTTTGCTTAGGAATAGTAGGAAAACCATATACACCATTCTTTCTTAACAAACAAAGACTGTTATAATTCAAGTGACCAAATCTTGCATACCACAATAAACTGGATGACAGATTACCTTCTTCAAGATGGGACATATACGCAAAGTTTTGAACTATTTTAGAACAACCCTTCAACTTTAGCATCTTTTCGTATTCCTACCCGGTCATGATGACCTTGTTGTTAGAATAATTCCTTATCTCTAAAATTCCATCAAACATGTGGATGGAATGTCATTGTTGTCAAATCTACACCAAGGACAACAAGATTTTGTGCAACTCTAGAAAATAGAGAACATTCTTTAACACAAAATCAAGGAAACGTGGAAACTTAATCTTGATTGAACTAATTCCCCTTGGTTTGAGGATATATTTGTTTGCAAAGTACACTATTCCATTTTCAATTTCATTCAGTTCTTCAAAACAGACTCTTCTAAAAGTCATATGAGAAGTTGCACCAGTATCAAGCAACCAACAATCTTTAAAAGATGAAAGAGAAGTTATGTCATTTATACCAATACTACAGTGTGCAACTATACATTGAGTTGAACCAGGGGCTTTACCAGCCTTTTGATCTATGTCTTATTTATTTTGATTGTGTCTACCTTTGATGGACTCCCAAGGAGCCCAACACTGGTATGCTTCATGTCAATTCTTTCAACGACGCTTGCATTTCAGATATGATCTTTTGCTTGAGTTGTTTTTCCCCCTCTGCCTCTGAAATTTCTTCTTCCTTGTCCTCTCTTGTTGAAATCTCCCTTAGAAGGGTATTTGGGATTATTCTTTGCTTTTTTAACAAAGAGGGGATTCTTCAATAGGCTCGCTTGATTTCTTGATTTTTCTGGGCCATTCTGGATATGTGTCATTTCCAGTGATGACATCACCAACAATAGATGTCAAAGAGATCATATTCATATGGAACCCGCAACTTACATAATACTTGAAAGAAAAATATGGGGTGTGGGATTAAGTTACTGCTACTTTACATATTACAAAACCATTATGCAGCTTATTACACAATTATGCAACCTATTACAAATAATTATGCAACTGCTTAAAATAGTTCTACAACATTATCTAAGTAGCTCCAGAGGGCTATTGCATTCACTATCCTTGTTTCTTACAAGATTTTAAGAATGCATTTATACTATGTTCAACAACTCTATTACAAAAACTTGCAACATAATAGTGCAGGTCACAACAGTATACTTTTTAGTTTAATTACAGTAGTAGAGATGGTGATATGGACATTCTGAGACATTAATATAACTCTATGAAAAATTCAAAACATACTTTTTATAGCAAAATGGAAGAGAAAAGTCGATCCTCATCAATTCAATTCTTTATGCAGTCAACATGATGAACAACCACAATAATCTTCAAGTTACTTCTTATATCTGAACAAGTGAATGAAGAGTCGAGTCTCAACAAGTCAATATTCACTATCAACAATCTTATTACAACATGTGGTCACAACTTTTATCTCAAAATGCATCTTCAAATTGAACTTGAAAAACACACAACACTTCTATGCATATATATTTACATTACCAAAACACCATGCACAATATTCATGAGCCTCTTCTTTTAATTCAAAAGGCAATACATGCATACCTCAACTTCAACAACATAGTCAACACCAACAATCTTCTCACATAGTGTGAGGTTGTAGCTTCAATCAACAACAGTTCATGAGGAAGAAACAGTTCCAAACATATTCAAATTCACATTTCCAATTACATCATACTTAGCATGCACAACTAATTAAATATACAACGATCAATAATGTGGAGATGACCACTTTAAGGAAATCACAACACTCTTCTTATACAACGGATATGGTCACTTCCCTAGGTTCCAAAATGCAGCTTCAATTTGTAGAAGAGGAACCTCTTCACACGTCAATTACAGAGTTTATATTGAATTCAGTATAGCATTCATGGACTCATACACATAATACATTATTTCTCCATATACATAATTCATATAACACGTCGCATCATACACACTTCATATACATGGAAAATATTTGCAAAACTCTCATTCAATCTCCAACGCACAAAATTAGGGAAAAAAATAGGGTTTTCACACTCTTAAATGTCACAAGTGAATATGACAATAATAAATTACCTTCATGCAGTTGGGATAGCCCATGAATATCTACCACCTGTCTTCATTCATCGGGATTCAAAGACATCACAACAACATATCAAGACTTCGATTCTTCATGCAAATGAATAGGCATGATCCTTCCACGAGTTCTCTTCAATATTTGCAAATCCTTCAATTGGTTGAACAACGACCATATCGTTCAACTTTGCAACATTGTGGAGAACCCCCTGCAATAAACAATGAAAATGCACGATATAACAGAAATAATGGAGTGCATAAGAGATTTTATTGATCGCAAGCCACTTTGAGGGGGAAACCTCCTTTGAGCAAGCTCAATACAAAATAACTCTTGGATACCTCCATTGGCCTCAGCACTCACTTATATACTAAGTCTAATATAAACAACCATTACTCCCCATGAATGTGGGATAATACAACATACTAACAGGACGACTTACAAAGCATATGCTTCCAACAAAATACACTAACAAAATAAAGAGGAGGGTTGACATGAGTTCTTAACATCCCCTCCCTCTTAGAAAAGATTTGTCCTCAATGATTTAGATGTGGAAACTATTGTTGATTCTAAAAGAGTGGTTCCCATGTAGCATCCTTTGGTTGCATGTCGTGCCACTGAATTAAGACCTCGGTGATGAACCGAGAGCGAAGCTCACGAGTGCGCTTATTGAGGATGGCCTCTGGATCCGAAATGATGGATCCTTCATTATCCAATTATGGTAAAACAATTTGTGTTCTGATGTTGGTGCCAATCACTTTCTTAAGAGGTGAATGCGAGAAGAAGGAGGAAGTTCCAATTTATAAGCAACGGACCCAATCTTCTGAAGAACTATATATTGCCCATAGATATTTGGAGCGAGCTTTTGATGCCCTTTGAGTTTCAAGGAGGATTGCTTGTAAGGCTACAGATGAAGAAAAACCATATCATCGACTTGAAAAGTGCGCTCAAAATGGTGTTGATCAACCTGTTGTTTAATGTAGTTTCTTTCCATGTGAATATTGTCCTACAGAATGTGAAGAATCTGATGTCGGTTTCGAAGAACCATGTCAACTGCCTGAACTGTTGAATTATTGGGGGTGTATGGAAGGAGTACTAGAGGTGCGTGACCATAAACTGCTTCATATGGAGTCATTTTAGATGCAGTATGGTAGGAAGTAGTGTACCACCATTCAGTGAGAGGGAGCCACTTTTCCCATTAATGTTGTTGTTCAGCGATGAAACAACAAAGATAAGTTTCCAAATATTTGTTGATGACCTCATTCAGACCATCTGTTGGTGGGTGATAAACTGTACTCATATTCAGTTTGGTGTCAGTGAGGAGAAAATGACTTGTGAAAGTTGTGTTGCGGTCTGAGACAATGGAAGAAGGGATTCCATGAAGAGAGAATATTTGGTCCATGAAAATTTGTGCGATTGAGGAGGTGGGATATGGATGGTTGAGAGCACAAAAATGACTATATTTGGAGAGCCGACCAACCACAACCAAGATTATGGTATTCCCTCCAGATTTATGGATCCCTTGAATGAAATCCATCGAAATATATGTCCAAATCCTTGTAGGGATGGGAAAAGGTTTGAGCAATTCAGGAAGGAGTGTAGTTTCACCCTTGTGGCACTAACAAGGAGCACATTCGACAACCATCTATTGAATTTATTGTTTCATTCCCTTCCAAAAGAAGTTACGTCGTGCACGCTCATGCGTTTCGAGGAACCCAGAGTGCCCTACTGATGGAGAAGCATGGAGTTCATAGAAGACCACATGTTTAAGATCTATGCTCTGTGGAAGCACTAGATGACCCTTGTTTTTCACAGAAGAACCATCCCAAGAGTAATGTGGTGCAACATAAGGGTTACTGTCCAACTGTTGGATGATTTCAAATAATGAAGAGGCATTGACATAACCTTGTTGAACATAGTGTAACCAATTTGGAATAATCATAGAAATAGCTGAAAGAGAAACATGGTAATTAAATGTGCATGAAAGAGCATCCACAACAATATTGTCCTTACCCTTCTTCTAAGTGATCTCATAGTCATAACCCATGATTTTTCTAACCCATGTTTGTTGTGTTAGAGATGAGACCCGTTGCTCTAGGAAATATTTCAGACTCTGGTGATCAGTCTTGATGCATAAATGATTCCCAAGGAGTTATGGCCGCCATGCCCGTACTGCAAAATAACCATCATTTCCTTCTCATATGTAGAGGTGATTAAATTCTTACCAGAAAGGGATTTGTTGGTGAACGCAATGGGATGTTCATCCTTAATTAGGACAGCACCAAGTCCATTATCGCAAGCATCACTCTCAATAGTGAAGAGCTTGGAAAAATCGGGCATTTGAACGTTGCATTTGAATGAAAGATCGAAGGGAGTAGTGGAGACCTATGAAGGTTGGAGCTGAATAAAATGGAGCTAATCGATGACACCATGTGAATTATTCTTAAGGCACTTTTCCATTTGATGTAATCTGATGATGCTAAGAGACTCGGATTGTAATCCCTTCAATGTGTGTTTTTTCCCATTGACTGAAAATTGAATCCACAGTTAAGCAAAATCCTATAAGATGGGTCCAAGTGTGCGTATCCATTGAGTACCCAAAATCACATCACATCCTCCCAAGGGCATGGAAAACATGTTAGAGTGCAATTTATAATCTCCAATAGAGATATGCACATTTCAACACTTTCCTTTGCAAGGTAAGGTGACCCCTTTGGCATTCATGACTTTAAAGTTGGAGCAAGAATGAACAAAACAATAATATTGTTTAGCGATCTGAGGGTCAATGAAGTTATGGGTGCTACCATAATCAATGAGTATTGTGAGAGGGATATTCTTGAAGAAACCCTTGACCTGCATGGTTTGTGGGGTGGCGACTCCAACTAATGACATGGAGAGATATCTTTGGGTGGTCGTCATGAGAAGGAGGGCCAACAGGCAATTGTTGAAGGTTGACCTGATCATCTACTGGTTCCTGAGCAACTTCACAAATTTCAAGTGCAGGCGGAGAAGCCACATACAAGAGATAGAGATTTTGCTCAACACATTGATGTCCCTGGGTGAAATTCTCATCATAATTATAACAAAGCCCTTTTTCTTTATGTGCCCGCATCTCGGCTTCAGAGAAATGCTTGATAGAAGTGGTTCTAGGAGTTGGAGGGATTGGAGGTCTTTGGGGAACCATATTTATGAATGGAAAACAAGTGGATTTGGGGCATTATTGAGCCCCGGTCTTCTCCTCCGCCAACTTAGACAACCCTAGGATTTCCATCATTGTGTTGGGACAGAGCATTTTAACCTCAGATCAGATTGTATCCTTCATAGCACTAATAAAACAACTCATGTAGAATGCATCAAACAATCCTTCTGTGTAATTGACCATTTTCTCAAATTTGATCTGATACTCTCTCATAGTGCCAGTCTGGCGAAGTGTGGTGAGTGCTCCTGTGAAGTCATCAAAACCACGAGGGCCAAATCGATGCAAAAGGAGTTGACGAAAATATGTCTATTGTGGCTCTTCATGATCTTTGATGTACCAACAAAACCATTAAAGGGCTTCATGTTCCAAATGAAATGATGCAAGTGGGACTTTATTGACATCAAAAGTGTTATGCATACTGAAATATTGTTCTACCCTGTACTCCATCCAGTCGGATTATCACCATTGAAGCGAGGAAAATCAAGTTTTGGCCCATGAAAGTTGGTAGAGGAAGAGTACCCAGTGCCTGCAAATGACCTAGGATGTCATCGGTTGTTCATGGGTGAATGCGGAAGATGGAGGCCAAGAATTTTTTGATTTAGAGCTTCGAGTTTGGTCTTGATGGCAGCAAGTTCTTCCTCCATTTGTTTATTTGCGCCTACACGGGTGAAAACCATAAGCAGTTTTTTTTTAAGGTTCGATGGAAATGATTTGTGGTAGTTCTGCAATTCCACACTTTAACAACTGGAAATGATATGGACCATACATATGTGCAGCTTCCTAAAGGTTCAAGGGATTCGCTTGACCACCAATATTTTCTAACGGCTTGCATATTGGGGCAGTACCCCTCACTCCACGGCTCGGGTAAAACCGATAACCGCTTTGCCACAAAAGACAACTCTTGGGTTACCTCACAGGTAGAACTAGTCAATCAGGTAGGGGTTGTTTCCCTTTTCGCTTGGAAATTCCTCTCAATGGCCAGCTACTTCGAGGTTCCTATGGTACTCCTCACAATGAGTTTTAGGGCTAGGCCCAAGTACATCCCACAGTTAAGCTGATAGGGTTTATTCCCTGATATGAATGAATAATATTGATGCAAAGAAGAATAACTACTGCAATAATCACATTGCCATAAAAAATTGGCAGAAATTCCACCCAATGCCCAAAAAACTCGTAAATAGAGCTAGGGTTTTAAGACAAAAATCATAACCTGGTCTATATGGCTCAGAATCGCTATTATAACCTGTTTCTAGAACTAGAACAACCACGCTGTATCTATCTAGGAAATCGAAACATAAATCTGGGCACCCGATCCAAAAAAAATTTGCTCTACAATTGTCACGACCATCATCGAAATTCTGGAAAATGGCTGATTTTAAATCTACGATATCTCCACTTTTGGAACTCCAAATGAAATGATTTATTTTTTGAAATTGCATATTTTTTCAAGAGGAATTCATATCTGCAACTTTTTTCTTCTTATATTGTGCAAAAATTTTCAGAAATTGATATGAAATTCGCCGCCCAATTTCGCCCTTTTTTTGCCAAAAATAATAGGAAAAAAAATTCCCACTTGTGCCAAGGAAGGTGCTCTGATACTAGATGTGGAGAACCTCATGCAATAAACAATGAAAATGCACAATATAACATAAATAATGGAGCACATAAGATATTTTATTGATCGCAGACCACTTCNCTCTTGGATACCTTCATTGGCCTCAACACTCACTTATATACTAAGTCTAATCTAAACAACCATTACTCCCCATGAATGTGGGATAATACAACATACTAACAGGACAACTTACAAAGCATATGCGTCCAACAAAGTGCCAACAAAATATACTAATGAAATAAAGAGGAGGGTTGCCCCAGGTTCTTAACTAACACACACCCAAAATGTTTCATCCAAAATCAACTTCAATTCCATGTAAGTGTGAGAAAAGGTAGCTCATGACCCTCCAGGACAAGTTATAGATCATAACATATGATGAATAACATCTCATTACACTTGCAAAGATAGAATGTGGATGCAGACACGAAATCTAAGAGTGAACTATCAAACAATGAGAACTGTATATGAACCTATGAGTATCAGGTAGAGACAGTCTCTATAGTAGTAAGGTGAATATACAGTGGAACGAGGAGGATGGAAGCACAAAGTATGAAAAGTAAGACGGTGAATGAGAGAAGAACGTCTCTTTATAAAAGATTAGGGTTAACCATATAATCGTTCAGAAAGTCAAATATCATGCAACAAATTGAGGAAACACGCATTCTCATGCCTCAAATGGAGGTCTGAAGACTGTAACACATATAATGAATGTGTGCAGGATGGGAGATAACCACTCAGATGTATTCTGACAAGGAACATGTAGGTGGGGAGTAGAATGATTCTAAGTGTGCAACAGAAATGAAGTAGTTATTCTTGAAACAAACGTTTAGTTATGAGCAGAGGGTAGACACACTAATGAGACAACAATATGGCAATGGACTGGAAGGTATACTGGATCCCATGACTAAAAATTAACAACATGAGTTATGGCATGTGGTGCTATGATACCACTATTGAATGAATAACTCCTTATCTATTTATTCCATTGCCAAAAACATTTATTTATACATTGATGTGGTGGTTAAGTTTCACTTTCCAACCAACCCTTTCGATTTCCTACATGACTCTTCATGTTAATATTCTATATAAAATATTTACATTAACTATGGAACCATAATCCGAGGATTATGTTTCCAACAAAATTATTGTAAGGTTTGGTTGTGACTGAGACCAACATGTTAGGAAATTGTTAATCAAAGGGAATTTTAGGGACTTTGACCCCAATTATAAATAATGAAGAAGAGATACCATAGAGGCCAATGTTGTAATTTGTATAATTCCTTCCATGCAATTTCTTCATTTCCATAAATATCCATTCACAATAGAAATAAATGAGATATCATAGGAAGAGGCGAAAATTGAAGCCATAGAAGCCAAGAACGTAGAGTTGAGAGAAAAGTCTACAAGAACTGCGACAAAATAAAGCAGAAGACCACCACATCCTCCTTTTCATGTGTGAACCTTAGAGATGCACATAATATCTCAATGTGACCTCCTCACACCTGTCCGGGTTACACTCACAAGCAATCTTGAATAGGTCACGACTCACTATCTACACTCGCAACCAAATACACTCGCGTCAAAGGGTTCACCATTCTTCACCACAAAATAATAGCTCACCACATGTAGCCACATTCAACTAGAGATACTCCACTCATGCAAATTATGCATTTGCATAGGTAGCCTCTCAATACATAAGAGATCAATGTCAATGGAAAAGACAAAGGGCTTAATGGTTTAAACAGAATGACCACAACGATTTAACAAAATAAGCTATAAGTCTCGAGTTTAGAGATCATGGAAAGACTGTAAACCTTGTCATTCTCCTCCTCCTCAACTAAATCCCAAGAACAATGAATCCCGACCAATCCAAACAAGAAAGATTAAAGAACGAGAAGTATAGACTCAAAAACATAGACAAGAATCACACAGATATAAAACCAACAACGCCATGTTTTAGTGGGACTAAAACACACAAAAGTATCCAACACACAGAGCTAAGGTATGCGGGTAGAGAATAGACTTCAAATAAGAAGGGAATTCAAATTGTAGGTTACACACATAGATGACATAGGTGAATAGTCACACAAGGTCTTAAGCAGGTGGAGTGCATCACTACTACATATGGGGTCAAATTTTGATGAAATAGTACAACGGTTTGGAAAAAATTGGCTTAACTATCGAAAAACATAAGAGAAATGGTTAATTTTTAATATATTTTTTTCAAATATACCCGATATCATTGGTCTTGCGATGTTATCCCCCTTTTCATTGCACAACCGACACAATTCTATCTGTTGATTCTCTTATCCATTGAGCAATTGGAAAGGTTGGTATCACTTTTGATTGGGCAACGTTGACTTGGTCAATGAACGTCGAAATTTTGACGGTTTACAAAAGTATAAATATTTCACATTTTAGAGATGTTGCGACAATTTTGCTATAACTAAAACATTTTTGAAAGGTTATAAGGTCTTCTTGTCGAGCGAAAAACAAATTTATTTTTATATGTCAATTGCATTGTAAATGAAACAATAGATCTAGTATAGGACTCAATTTCATAAGCTAATCATCACTCTATTTTAGTGGGGAAGAATGTTAGAAAAAATTAGTTATAGGGAAGAAAATCAAAGGGATACTATGATATGTTACTGTTGATTAAATTGACATTGTTGTCAACATATGATCACAAGGAAACATTGATGAAATAGTCCAAAATATTGAGCCAAAATAATACAGTTGACTAAAGCGGAGTCAGAAGCATTATAACACTAAATTTCTATGAAGTGAATATTTGGACGACCCAGATCATAAGAGAGAGAAAGATCAATGATCTGGAATAATTTCCGCAATGTCAAGGTGCAAGCTTGTTAAAGCTACGGGAATACTATTGCAGAAGACATTTGTAGAAGTCATGTTCAAGAAAAGTTGAAAAGCAAACCCGCAATATGAAACCTGCAATTGTGGAAGGAAGGAGTCCCCGTAGATTGCGAAAAAGGGCGATTGCTGAAAGATCATTGCGGAAGATTAATTGTGGAAGGTTAATTGCGGAAAACTAGCTGCAGAAAGGAGCGTTGCGGACACCACTTTACAGAAAGATAATTGTGGAAGGTAAATTACGGAAAGGTCGTTGCGAAAATATAATTTGTGGAAGCAAATTGCAGAAGGTTAATTGCAAAAAGGAGTGTTGTGTTCTAATAAATTCACAAATTAAAATAGAGAGGTAATTTCGAATTGGTTTTTGGTTGTGAAAAGTCACGGTGAATATGTGACTGCTAGATGAAGAGATACACTTGAGGGTATACAAGCAAGGCTTTAAACTATCAAATAGGTGTCTTTGTACATTCAATTGGAAGATCCATAGGTGTATAGAAGTTAGAGATCGAATTAGCATATTAGGGTGGCAGGGTGGTGCTAGGGAAGGCTTTAGTCTTGCAAGGGGGTCATAGCCTCCTTCAATTGGTAGCTGGTACATAGGGTGTCAAAGCATCCTTTCAGTAGTAGCTAATAAAACAGGGGGTCATAGCCTCCTTCCAGTAGTAGTTGGTAAATAGGGTGTATTAACATCCTTGTATGTAGTAGTAGACAAAAACCATTTGTAAAATATAATTTTGCAGTAATAGAAAGTGTTGGTGGTTTTCCCAATTGGGCTTCCATGATAATATTGTGTGTTTTGTTTTTATTGTTGATTTTTTTTAAGTGATAAAAATTTAAATAAATTGATTATACTTATTCACCCCCTCTCTTAGTATTGATTGATATTCCAACAATTGGTATCAGAGAAAGATCTTCACTAAAAGTTTAAACAATTGAAGAGAGGTCTTTTATCACTATGGATCAACAAGTAAAAACATCCTCCAAGGTTCCAATATTCAATGAAGAATATTATGCGTACTTGAGCATTAAGATGAGAAGCCATCTAATGTTTATTGGACTAGATGTCTGGATGTCTATAGAGACATGATATATATATCCAAAATCTCCTCCCACAGATCTTGAAGGAATAAAACAATTTGGATACAATGCTAAAGTTGTTAATGCAATTTTTGTTGGATTAGGAAGAATAGTCTTTGTCAAAGTGATACATTGCAAAACAACAAAGGATATCTAGGAAAAATTGCACACCATCTATGAAGGAGACACCAAGGTAAAAAGGGTTAAAATCCAAACTTTTAAAATTCAATTCGAAAGTCTAAAACTGAAGGAAGAAGAAAACATTTCATAATACTTTCAGAGAATTGATGAAATACTTAATGCTATTCAAGGGATAGGAGCATAATTGGAAGAAAAGGAAATAGTTGAAAAGGTACTAAGATCACTTCCAATGCTTTACAATTCGAAGATTTCCACCCTAGAAGATATAGAAAATATTGAAAAACTCACCATGGAAGAACTATATGGGATCCTCATAGCTTAGGAAACGAGGATTGAGAATGATAATTCTGAGAAGAAGGAAGCAACCTTTAAAGCATCTAAGGTAGCTAATAAATCTAAGACAAAAATGCAATCAGAAGACTCTAATGATGAAGAAGCACTTCTTGTTAAAAATATTAAGAGAGGTATTGGTAAGCATAAAGGGAAATTACCCGTAAAATGTTTTAAATGTGGGGAAATTGGTCACTATGCTTCCAAATTCCCTTATACCAAACAAGAAGGTGATGATGAGTGCCCTGAATATTTAAAGAAGAAGAAAAACAAAAAGAAGACATTTTATTCCATGGATGATAACTGCTCAAATGAGTTTAGTGAAGATGAAGATGCTGAATCCTATTCATGGGATTAGATAATGAAATATATAAAGAAAAAGTAGAAGGTGTTGTAGAACTTGAAGCAAAACTTGTAAGTGCTCTTGAAGAATTAGGGAAGTATAAAAGGATGTAAAAAAAATCAAAAATTCATATGACAGAATTTGAGGAGAAAAAAATTGATGCAAAAAGAATTATTATTGACTTAAAAAGGGTTGAAAACAATCTAGAACATCAACTAAAGAAAAGAGAGAAAGAATTAGAAAAGTTTGAAGCTAAATTGATCTTGTTTAGAAAGAAGACAAATGAAGAATCCCTTTAGTCAAAATTTAAGAACAATTCAAAAACTCTTGATGACATCCTAAGTTGTTAAATATCATCTAGTAATAAAATTGAACTAGGTTATGACAATGGAAAGAAGACAGAACAATCATGCTTCATAAATAAAAGAAGTTATGTTGATGCACTTATGAGACCAGTTGTAAAGAAATACAATAAAAAAAATTCTCTCCCTCAAAATGAAAGCAGGACAGATAATGTGCCAAGCAGACATCAACAACTCTTTTTGGGAAATTGTTATGCCTGTAACAATTTTGGACATAGAGGCAATGTAGACTGCCAAGTTGCATATTAGGAAAGCTGAGGGCAGGGGGTTTTGGAAGATGGTGAAATCAGAGGAGGAAGGCTCAAGGGGGGGTTTTCGGAAGGAGGGCGGCTTGAGGGAAGAATGGAAGAGGGAAGTGGGGGAGGAATGGGATCTTCCTAAGTCCTTGACCCAACCGACCTAAAGATTAGAGATATCCCGATCAATCTGGATCTGAATAAGACAGAGAAACCAATGGTTAGGAAACTAGGGCAGTGCATGACTAAAGCGACCCTGATTCCAACCATGCAGGTTAAATCATCTAAGATTAAGGAAAAGATCCAATTTATGCAAGATCATGCACTGATAGGGAAGTTTTTGGGTCTTCAGCCTTCAAAAAAATACCTAGTAAGGTAGATCAATACGACATGGAAACCAAAGGGGCACTATGATCTCCAGCTGGGATCAAAGGGGTTTTTCACCATTTCCCTCCTCAATCTAGAAGACCAGAATAGGATCATGGATGGCGAGCCATATTTTTTTCTACTCAATGAGCCTTTTCTTGCAACCTTGGAAGGAGAATTTATGCACGGATAAGGAGGATATGAAGGTCACTCCTATATGGATTAGACTGTATTCACTGCTAGGGGAGTACTGGGATCCAAATTTTTTGGAAGACCTGGGGAATAACCTAGGGAAATTCATGAAGATCTCGGATCAAACTAGGGCCCAAAGGTACACAGCTTATGCAATGATATGTGTCTACATGGATCTATTAAAAGAATTTTCAGAATCAATCTGGATGTCATGGGATGATGAGGAATGGCTCTAAACCCTAGACTATGAGTAGTTCCCCTTTCGATGCCGAATATGCCATGAATTCAAGCATCTTTTTTGAGACTTCCCTACGAATAACCCAAGGACCAGTGGGGAAAGGAAGGAGGAAGAAAAAAAGGATCAAGGTTTCACAAAGGTCCCATCCCGTAAAAGAGGAGGCAAAAGGTAGGAGAGTCAAGAGATCCATAAGAAACCCGCAGTCTCAAACAAATTTGACATCCTCTAAGATCTCGCAGAAGATATCATAAAACCTCACGAGGGGAAAAATACCAAGGAGGAGCAACAGGACAAAGCACCCCAAACTACGCTGGAACAGAATGGTCTTATGGAAGAGGAATTGGATCAAGGAAAATAGACTGTCGAATATCGGGAGACAGTGGACGAAGCAGAGGATATGGAAACTGGAGACTTATATCTGGAAGGAATTGAGAATGCTTGCACAGATGTAGAGAAAGGATATGTCCCACCAAAACAAGTCATACTGCTGAAGGAGGCCATTCTTCGGGCTTGAGACTCAAAATAACTGGGGATAAGCTCGGGGTCTCGCAAGGAGACAAAAAGGAAATTCGAATAACCGCCCATGAAGGCTAGGTGAAAATCAAATAAGCAAAGAGTTGAAGAAGCAGGAAGGAAGTTAGTAGAATTGGGTCAATACCCAACGATAAAGGTGACCTTAGGACTATAGTTTCCCCAATGAAGATTTTATCATGGAATATTAGGGGTCTGAACAACCCACGAAAGGTAAGAAATTTGAGTAAGAATATTAAGAGACAAAACTCGACAATTGTTTTCCTCCAGGAAACAAAATGCCCAACAAAAAAAATAGAGGAGGTTAGCAAGAAAATATGGAAGGGGAGTGAGGGAATGGGAATCGATGCTAGAGGCTTCGTGGGAGGCCTAGGGATCATGTGGGATCCTGTTAGGGTGTCCCTTGGGGGATTATAGGGTAGAATATGTTTGTTATCCATGAAATTTAAAGTGATTTCTTTCCCGGTGGAAGGCATGATCACGAATGTCTATGACCCCCGCAATCTAAGGGAAAAATGAGATTTCCTCACAGCCCTCCGAAGAGTCAATAATCATAGACCCAAAGGACATTGCGTTGTGGGAGGGTATTTCAACCTCATCACATTCTTGGAGGATAGTAAAGGTGGTCATCGAAGGCTAGAGGAAGAGTGTGAAATCTTTAGGGATACTATTGAGGACCTTGCACTGGTAGACATCATACCAGGAGAAAGATGGTTCACTTGGAATAATAAAAGAACGAGGGAAAATCATATAGATTCTAGGATGGATAGGTTCCTAGTCTCAGAATCAGTCATGGAATTGGGAAGTGAGATCCATTTAGCCACCCTTCTAAGCGCGGGTTCGGATCACTGGCCCATCAAGTTAATGTGGAGTGGCTTGCGATCCCAATTCAAAAAGTCATTCAGATTGGAACAATTCTAGTTAGACCACCTGAGTTTTGATGAAAAGATCAAAACTTGGTGGGAAGATATGAGTGAAGAAGGACGCCCGAGCATGTACAAGTTTCAACAGAAACTGAAGGCCCTTAAAGCTAAAATAAAAAATGGAACAAAGAGGAATTCAACAACATTTTTGTGGATAAAAGGGCCTTGTACCTGCGACTCCAGGAAATTCAATCAATAGGGATGACAGATGGATACACTCAAGACCCAAAGGAAAAAGAACAAAGGCTCAGTGCATGAATGGAGGATCAGGAGAAGCAAGAAGAAGTCTTCCGGAAGCAAAAATCTAGAAACCGATGGCTAAAAGAGGGGGAGAGAAATACAACTTTCTTCCTGCTCGATGATGTAGAATAGGATGCAAAAAAAAATATAATCCTTAAAAAACATGACAGGGGAATGAGTTGAATATCGGGAAGAAATAGAGACAACCTTAAACAATTTTTTCACAGTAATTATGTCGGATCCAAGACCGGATAGAAGTACTAATATTGATCGAATCATCAGGCTTATCCCTTCCTTAGTCTCAACTGAGAAAAATGATATTTTGATGAAACCCATAACCCTCTATGAAGTGGAGGAGGTAGTGTTTCAAATGAGGGAAGGGACAACCCCGGTCCCTGATGGATTCACGGTTAATTTTTTCCACCGATTTTGGGACCTCATAAAAATGGAGGTTTTGAGAATTATGGAAGACTCCAGATTAACTAAGAGATTGCTTCTAGCATTCAATGCAACCTTCATTACTCTAATCCCCAAATGTGAAGGAGTGGATTCCCTTGATAAATTCAGACCCATCAGTTTGTGCAATGTGATTTACAAAATCACTGCCAAGGTCATAGACAATCATCTTAAACCCATGCTCCCATGGCTTATATCACCTGAGAAATCGGGTTTTGCTGAGGGCAGACAGATAACGGATGGAATCATCACGGTGCATGAATTACTCCACTCTATAAGAACACAAAAAATGGTAGGAATGTTGATCAAGCTGGACATAGACAAGGTCTATGACAAGCTAAATTGGGAATTTATGAGACGTATGCTTGAATCTTTTGAATTTTTGGTTGACTGGATTGAATGGATAATGTAATTAGTAACTTCATCATTCTACTTGATCCTGACAAATTATGGGGTCCCATTAGGAACCCTTCGACCTTCGAGGGGAATCAAGAAAGGGGATCCCCTGTTCCCCTTCCTTTTCATCCTAACGGCGGAGGGTTTGGGAAGGTCTCTAGCTCATGAAAGGGAGAATGAGGAATTAAGAGGGCTTAAAATCCACACTAAGGCATCGAAGCACACTCATCAACAATTTGTTGATGATACGATGCTCACAAGCTACCCCTCAGTCCAAGAATCTAGGTGATTCAAGGAATGTCTTACAAATTTCGGATCAGCATCAGGCGGAGATTAATGCCAAAAAATTTCAGGTCTTTTTCTTCAACACCTTAAGGGTCTCCCTAAGGAATATATGTAGGATCCTGGGATTCCAGGAGAGCTCCCTTCCGTCAAAATACCTGGGCACCCCACTGGTGACAGGCCTAGCAAAAAAAAGGCACATGGAGAAAGCTCCTAGACAATATGAAGAAACACCTGGAAAATTGGAATCTAAGGCCTCTCAATTTCGCAAGTAGACTGGTCCTGGTAAAATCGGTCCTCCAGGCGATGCCTTCCTACCTCCTATCCACCTTGGAGGTCCCGAAGAAGATTCTTAAGGAAATTCAGTGAATTGAAAGGGAGTTTTTATGGAGTGGTAACATTGACACGAGGAAATGGCCCTTGGTCATCTGGGATATGATTCACACTCCAAAACCCCAAGGGGGTCTGGGTCTGAGAGACCTAGAAAAAGCAAGTATAGTCAGTGGAGCAAAGCTATGGTGGCGATGGGTCACACATGATAAAGAACCTTAGGAGGAAATTTGGCACTCAAAATATGCAGAGGGCTAGGACAAATAGGACCTAATACGTTTCTCGAAAGACAAACGAGGGTCGCATATCTAGAGCACATCATGGAAGGGGAAATACCTAGTTCAGGACCATATTTTTTGGGAAGTCAGGGATGGGTAGATGACCATGATATGGGAGGACTCAGGGAAACAACTCCCACCCTTAGGGTAGGAGGATGAGTTCCATCAAATAAGGGAGGAATGCCTCACACAAGGTCTGACCCTGGTAAGCGACATCTGGAAACAACAGACCGAATTCTAGGAATTTAGGACCTGGGCAGATAAAGACTGGCCGGAATGATTGGGTCTAGGTGGCGAAGTTGATAGAATACTAGAAGCACCAGCAAATCGAAGAATCAGAACCCACCTGGGAGAGGATAATCTTAGGTGGGTGTACTGTCCATCGGGGTATTTCACAATAATAGAAGCCTACAACTTTTGGATTAATGCTACTGAACCACCCACAAAAAACAAATGGGGAAACCTTTGGAAGAAAAACCTTTGGCCTAAAATTGCAAAGTTCAGCTGGTTGGTAACGAGGAACAAAATATTAACTGGTGAAAACCTCATAAAAAGGGGGTTGATAGGCCCTTATTGATGTTGCTTGTGTGAAGGCGATGATGAGATGACCAACCATATCCTGGACTCTTGCACGTTCACATCCTCAATATGGGACAGGGGGAAGAAATTTTTAAGAAATCAGATAGGATACGACAACACCCAGACAGAACAATCAGTGAATGGTCCCACAACCCTTTCGCTAGGTCCATTCTGAACCATGTATGGTATTTTCCCCCCCATTTTGTGATATGGGAAGTATGAAGGTAAAGGAACCTGAGAACTTTCCAAGGAAAACAAAATCCCGCCGTAAAAGTCTAGGAAGCAATTTTGAACAGATTCATGGAAACCATAAGAACAGAGACATGGAGTGATTCAGACTGGGACATAAGCACTTATGAGAAAATCATTCTCCAAAATTGGGGACTGTCTCGCACAACCCAATTGGCTCCCAACACAACTAGACGATCCAAGGAAATCCCAAGCATGAATCAATGGATTTCCACTAGAGGGTGTCTTTAAATTAAATTTTGATGGGGCTTCAAAAGGTAACCTAGGCCTAACGGGCTTTGGGTTTATTATCAGATATTTTTGAGGAAGGATGATGGGTTTCGGCTCTGGTTATATCGGCTTGGAGACAAATAACTTAAAAAAAATTGAAGGCCTCATCCAGGGCTTAACCATGCTCAGAGAAAAGGGATGGTTCCCCAACATTATTGAAGGGGATTCAAAAATGGTCATTCAAATGCCATTAAACTCCAAAACGACTCGTAGAGCCCCAAGGTGGCTCGGTCATGGCGTCTTGAAGTGAGGGTGGAATCTGTACAAGGAAAGCTCAGCGAAGGAATGGCCATGAACTTCACCCACGTCCGTCATCAAGGGAAAAAGGTGGGAGATCAGATGGTTAGCTGGAGTACAGAGAACCGTCAAGGTGTCAAGGCCACAGATTGGAGGGAGGTGGCGAATATGATGGTGTGTGCCAGGTGTATAGATTTCATGTCCTAGAACATGTAGGGAAATCATGCCTAAGAGCCATCAGTTTAATGGGTGGGCCTGGACCCCCCCATAAGGGCATGTGGATATGGTGGAAGATCACGGATGGCCATGTGACAGGCATAGGAGGTTTAATTTTGCATTCTGCCAACCTCTTATCACCATCCTTTCACCAGTGTAGAAGAATGAATGCGCAGAGTGGAAAGATGAAAGCTCTGCTTAGGATTTATGAATATCGTACCGCTGATGGTACCTAGGCCATCATGAGTTGTAGAAAAGGAATGATGTCAGGGGGTGGGAAATTGCTATTTAGGGAGCTATGGCTTTGGGAGATTTCCCATGAAGAGCTTGTGTGGCGATTGTTGTTTCCATCCCTATTTTGTTAAGAATCGGGGTGAATTGGACTGTTGTGAATTATTAGAGAGGCTAAAGTAGGATGAGCTTGGCTAGTCAACAAGGTAAGGGGAAACGTATGATGAATTAGCCAGAGGAAATGGGATAGGGAACCTGATCCCAAACCAAGGCATTGTGGGAATCTTGGATATTTGAACTAGGCCTTCCTGGGGAAATCCATAGGAGGGTGAATGAAGCCAAGCAGACCATATGGGCGGGTTTTAATAATGAAATACTGCAGGAGGAGTGCCCAAAGGTGGAAGACTGTGTGCTTGACCCGGAACACACTATGGGACAAGCGAGCCAATATGAGAAGACTGTGGCTCTGTTCTAGATTATGAAGAACCTAATTGGATGTGCAGTCTGGGATAAGGAAGCGGAAGAAGTCAAGATGGGGCAGTTGGAGCAATGGTGGGCTGGTGTCGACGCCAACTTCAAGTAGTTAAAACTCAAGGTGGACTTGCTTCTGAAGTGTCTCGATGTCGTGATTCCTCTTGCTCCCATAGTGTTCCAAGATGAACATCCAGCGGTCGTGGCTCCCCAAGAGGGCGATAGAAGGGATCCTACCTACATTCAACTCTAATGGTTGTGGTTGCGTGTCTCTCCTACTTCTGGGATTGCAACATATTTCAGACTAGTGGTCTTGTTTCATGGGGGTTTATGTTATGTTTTTTAGTAATTACTAGTTTTTCTTGTTGTTATGTAGTCAGGTTGAGTGGTTCGCCATCCTGTTGGTCTTTTACAGGCAGTCAAAAGGGACTAAATTTTCTCTGTATGTACGGCTGTAAGGCCTTTTCTGTGGGGCTATTTTTCGAAAGTCCGTGGAGGAAGTTTTGGGCAGAAGCAAAAATGTAAATCTTCTTAGTTCTAGGAGGTCTCAAGTGTTAGGCTTGGTGGCAAAGAAGGCCCCTGTTTTGCAACCTTTTTTCATCTTTAATGCAATGATCCCTCTTACTTACAAAAAAAACAATTTTGGACATATAGCTAGAAATTGTAAACTAATGGTTCCGATTGGGAAATGAATTACATCACAATCTCCTTTCTATAAGAGGAAAGTTACTAGAAGCAATCCAAAGAGAAGAAACTATAATTATTTTTATCCTCTATAGAGTTATAGTACAAAATTTTACAAATGTGGTAATCAAGGACACATTGCTAGAAATTGTAAAATAGTGATTCCTATGGAGAACGACACCACAAAATATCAAGGCATTGAGGATAGGAAGGCTTGGAAGAATAAGGATGATGTGGAATTTTCAATATATCTATGTGCAACAGAAAAGAAAAATCTATGGCATGTGGATAGTGGATGCTCAAAACACATGATAAAAGACCCAAACAAGTTTATAAGCCTAAAAAGAAATAAAAAATGAAAAGTCAGTTTTGGAGATAATCTATCCTCTAAAATAATTGGGAAGGGTACTGTCAGTAAAAATATATCTCCAATAATAGTTGACATTAAATTGTCAACCCGGGAAGGTAGACTTAGAGGGACTAGTACAATATGTATAGGAATGGAGCAGTTGTATATTGCTATCAAAAACTCTTAAATCTTCACACCACCCAACTTGTTTCACTCTGAAAATAAAAATGCTTCTACTCCTCTATTATGAAATTATCAAAATATCCCACTTGAAGTAATTTAACTAAAACAAGCTTTGGCTGCCATCAATATGATCTTGTATTCCATTTACTAATTGGATTAATTTCTTAAAGGAAAAATGATCCACAAAGTTCCTTCCTGAATCATTTTTTCATCATATCCAACTTTGAATTATTGTTAGAAAATACCGAGAATTATGAATTCATAAGTACAATCATGACTGGAACAAATTCCATTGAATTCTCAGAATAGTGATCTTTTCAATCATTAACTCAAAACTTGATGTTCCAGATCATTGCTTCTATCAAATCACTTTAATTTGATATTCTGCTATGAAACCAAATCTATTCTTAAAACCAATAGTGACTGTCAAATGACTATTCAAATGTGAAAAATACTAAACCAGCAGCCAATCCTTATAATCTCAAAGCTTCATCAAAATAAACTAAACCAATATATAACCCACTCTGCTATGAAATGGAAACTGGATTAAAACAACTCAAGCTGCCAACTATGAATTCATCACTCCTTAACTGTTGTAATCAAATGCAAACTTTAAGAATCATAGCATAACTGAAACCAAATTACTAGAAATCAATCAAAACTTCTTAAATGAATCTGCAACACTCTTGTATCATGCCTTAAGATACACCGTGAACATGGGAAGGGGGCCCTTCCTATACAAGTTGCATTGATATTTTTACTAATCAATCCATACTAATAAATAAACTTCAGAATTAATCAGAGACAAAAACTAAAAGAAGAAATGTGTTCTTGTTCTATTCAACAAACAATCGATTACATTTTTCTATACTCTATTCTATCTAGCGGATATTCCCCATCACTTCTACATACCTGGACCCTCCTACCATTTATACACTTACATCAAGTCTGAACAACCTGAAACAACTTCCTCAATTTCAGAATTCGTTCAAACAACTCAGAAAATACAATTTGGCAAAAAATTGGAAAAATGCCTCTTCGATATCTCTCTGGTGGGTATGAATTTGGCGAAAGGATTTTTGGGTTTTGTAGCTGGATAGTTTGTATTCAACCCCATTAGACCGTTCGAAGAGATATGATCCCACGTGCACACAAATTGAGGTGCAATATGGCTGTTCAAAAATATTCGCTACTAAAAATCTGGGTACAAGATTGAGTGCAGGATCAGGTACTGGAACAAGTATTGGATGTGGAGAGTTCCGAATTTGATTTGTATTGCTGGTACAGGTTGGTGTTGAATAGCTTATAATTAGAATAAAAATACCTCACCAAGGACAAATTAGTTCAAAGCTTAATTAACTAACAAAATACACTAGAAATGATCCAAAATAACATGAATTATCTTATTAACTCCACAAAGAAACAACCAGAATGATATATGAGGAAAAGACTTGAAGAGCTTATGAAATAACAAGGTTACGCGTAAAATGGAAGAAATAATGCTTATGAAATTTTATTTTATGAATGGAAAATTTAAGCAAAAAATGAGGATGATCTTCTCCCCCAAATCGAAGATTTTGCATGTCCTCATGCATAGGAGAGATATGAGTCTAGAGCACAAAAATGAATCTATAGGTTTATAGAGGAAGGTATCAGTCTTCACACCAACTACAAAGGTTTGAGTAATAACTTTATTTAAATGATATGCCTCACGAATTCTTCATTGTTATCTCGTTGAAATTGTGCAAAGAATATGTTTCAACCTGCAACTTGAAAGTGTAATGATGGAATGGATAACATATGGCTTGCATGACTTCAAAAATACTAGATTTCAACATTGAATAAGTAGTCATATTCACAAGATAGGCATATGGGCAATAATAATGAGTGAATTAGGATGGGTAATGGAGCATATAAGATTTTTCATGCATCGTAGACTTCTTCCTTATGCATTAAATAAATTAAAGAAGCATTAAAAATAATATCAGCTGGTATTAGTACTTACCAACTAGGTTACTCTTTGCAGGCTAAAAAGAGGACCGAGTGGACCAATGCATGCTTAATTTGAATCTGAAACTTCAGATGTGCCAGTACTTGATCTTAGAGACTTTCAATCATCACCTTGAAAATGTTTCCAACCATTGCATCATGATGACAAATTCCTATAGTTTCTAGGAGTTGATTATAAGAATAGGCTATTGGAAATAAGAATGCTACAAATCATCTCCTTGTAATATGCTTTGTAAGGAGAATAAAAAAGAAGGAATCAAGCACCATATGGTGACTATGTCCTCCAAGAAGTTGATGATTAATTGTTGAAGATGTCCCCCAAGAAAATATATGGAATACTGAAATCCATCTCAGGTATGGGAGTAATGGTGCATAGCATATTTTGATTTGAACTTTATAGAAGAACAGAGATGTCGAGCTGACTGATTGCTTATTCTTGCATTTATTTGAAAATAAAGGATTGCTACATTTTTACTAACTACTTGCAGCATTTTATTCCTAAATAAAGGATTTCTAGAGTAGCCATTCATGCATCAAGATAGAAAACAACCTCATATCCAAATGAAGGAATTGTACCTGAACTCCTGAGTGGATATGAGGAACCAACAAGATGTCTATTTCCAGATCCAAGAGAGTTTGAAGAAGGAATCTTTCTTGAGGCCTCATAATAGATTGAAACCAATTTTCTATAAAATATTGCATGCCTTGATGCTCTTGATTTTCAATACTATCACTATCCATAGTATGCAAACCTTGAGATATCTGATCTTCATATTTTTTACCACCCACAGGAGGTAAGCATACAAGAAACTCTTGACTTACTGGTTCCAATGCTTGTTCTATATCTAATGAAGTTTCTACTCTATCGATCTCTTTTGTAGGTAGACATGCATGCTTGAAGGAGTCTTCTAGATCTATTGATTTGTCTTTTTCTTCATGAGCTACAGATAAATCTTTAAGCTCCATCATAATATTATAAAGCCGTTGAAGCAACACCCATCTTCTTTCAACAATTCTTGAATCCATCTGAGTGCTTTTTGCTGGTGTTTACTAATCCTTCTTTACTAAAGTATGGGGAATTTTATTCTATTCTTGGAAATCAAAAATTTTACAAGCCACACAAACTTCAAAGCATATTAAGAAAACTCTTTAACTCCAAAACTAAAGTTACACTTAACCCTTAGAAACAAATCCTCAACTTCTAAACTGATCTTGCACACCAACTCATACTGATTGCTGAAAGTAAAGGCACACTGAAATAAACCTTTAACAAAACTGAATATCACCACAACTTTTTAAAGTAACCACACACTGTTATATTGAAAACTTGCTTGAGAAAACTTCATTGTACTAAAATCAAGAACAAACTTGCTTGAAAAGGAATCTCATACTACTGAAAGACACACTTGCACACTGCTGAAATGAAACCATTCCTTACTTCACAAGTGACTAATGAGATCTAAATACCTGGAAAATCTTTGGAGGAACCCACTATAGTATATACGTAGGTTCCTACCTTCCGTCTTACCGTTCCTCCTCTCCCATCCTCCGGTAGAAACAACAAAAGATTTTTTCTCCAATCATTTTTAGTACCTCCACGACAATGGCACCAAATATGTCAGTAAAAATATATCACCAATAACAACTGACATTAAATTGTCAACCCAGGAAGGTAAACTTAGAGGGACCAGTACAATATGTACATGAATGGAGCAGTTCTATATTGCTATAAAAAAATCTAAAATCTTCACACCACCCAACTTGTTTCACTCTAAAAAGAAAAATGCTTCTATTGCTCTATTATGAAATTCTCAAAATATCCCACCTGAATTAATTTAACTAAAATAAGATTTGGTTGCCATCAATATGATATTGTATTCCTTTTACTAATTGGATTAATTTCTTAAAGGAAAAATGATCCACAAAGTTCCTTCCTTAATCATTTTTAATCATATCCAACTTTGAACTATTGTCCGAAAATACTGAGAATTATGAATTCATAAGTGCAATCATGACTGGAAAAAATTCCATTGACTTCTCAAGATAAGGATCTTTTCAATATTTAACTCAAAACTTGATGTTCTAGATCATTACTTATATGAAATCATTTTAATTTGATATTCTGCTATGAAACCAAATATTTTCTTAAAACCAGTAGTGACTGTCAAATGACTATTCAAATTTGAAAGATACTAACCCAGCTACCAATCCTTATAATCTCAAAGCTTCATCAAAATAAATTGAACCAATATATAACCCACTCTGCTATGAAATGGAAATTGGATTAAAACAACTCAAGCTGCCAACTATGAATTCAACACCCCTTAAATGTTTTAATCAAATGAAAACTTTAAGAATTAAGCATAACTGAAACTAAATTACTAGAAATCAATCAAAACTTAAATGAAAATACAACACTCTTATACCATGCCTTAAGATACACTGCGAAATGCAAACCTTGGCATGGGGGACTTACTATCCAAGTTGCATTGATATTTTAACTAATCAATGCATACTAATAAATAAACTTCAGAATTAATTAGAGACATAAACTAAAAGAAGAAATGTGTTCTTGTGCTATTCAACAAACAATAGATTACATTTTTCTATTCTATCTAGCAGATATTCCACATCACATCTACATCCATGCACCCTCATACCATTTATACACTTACATCAAGTCTGAACAGCCGAAAACAAACTTCCCCAATTTCAGAATTTGTTCAAACAACTCAAAAAACACAATTTGGCGAAAATTGGAAAAATGCTCCTTCGATATCTCTTTGGTGGTTGCAAATTTGGTGAAAGGATTTATGAGTTTTGTAGCTGGATAGTTTGTATTCAAATTGATTCGACCGTTCGAAGATATATACTCCCATGTGCACACAGATCGAGGTGCAATACGGCAGTTTAGAAATATTCACTGCTAAAAATCTGGGTACCAGATTGAGTGTCGGATCATGTATTGGAACAGGTATTGGAAGTGAAGAGTTCCAAATTTGATTTGGATTAATGGTACAGGTTGGTGTTGACTAGCATCTTAGAATACAAATACCTCACCAAGGAAAAATTAGTTCAAAGCTTAATTAATTAACAAAATACACTAGAAATGATCCAAAATAACATAAATTATCTTATTATCTCCATAAAGATACAACCAGAATGATATATCAGGAAAATACTTGAAGAGCTTATGAAATAACAAGGTTATGCGTAAAATGGAAGCAATAGTGGTTATGAAAATGGATTTTATGAATGGAAAATTTAAGCAAAAAATGAGGACCATCAGGTATAGTGGCTCTTAGAGACAAGATGAAAGTTGAAAATATATTGCTTGTAAAGAACTTAAAACCTAATATTTTAAGTGTGATCCAAACATGTGATCAAGACAAATATGTATATTTGATTCCAAGAAGTATGAAATCAGAAGAAAAGATCCAGGAAAAATTGGTGGGACTGTTGTGAGAACTCAAAGCAATGTGTATATTCTAGAAAATGAAGAACAATGTTATACGAGTCAAATTGATGAAAGTTTTCTATGGCATAGAAGGATGGGGCACTTGAGCTTTGATAATATTGTAAATGTTAGTAATAAGGGAGTTGTAAGGAAGTTTCCAAAGATCATAAAACCACCAAATCATGTTTGTAGAGGCTTCCCTCATGGGAAGCAAATAAGAACAAGCTCCAAGGTCAAAGAACATACAACCTCTCAACCATTAGAAATAATTCACATTGATCTTTGTGGACCAAAGAGGGCTAAAAGCTTTCAAGGTGAACATTACTTCATGTTATTAATCAATGATTTTACAAGGATGACTTGGATGGCATAAAACCTCTCAGGCTTCCCTCATGGGAAGCAAATAAGAACAAGCTCCAAGGTCAAAGAACATACAACCTCTCTGCCATTAGAAATAATTCACACTGATCTTTGTGGACCAAAGAGGACTAAAAGCTTTCAAGGTGAACATTACTTCATGTTATTAATCGATGATTTTACAAGGATGACTTGGATGGCATTTCTGAAAGAAAAATCATAAGCCTTTATGAAGTTCAAGGCCTTTAAAGCACTTGTTGAAAATGAAGCAAATCTCAAGATTAAATTTCTAAGATCATATAATGGTGGTGATTTCACCTCAAATGAGTTCAATGCGTTTTCTGAAACTCGTGTAATCAAGAGGCAGTTTTCAGCAACAATAACTCCTCAACAAAATGGATTTGTTGAGAGAAAGAAAATGACAGTCCAAGAAGCAACCAAAACTATGGTTAATGAAGCAAAAATTCCTGATGGCTATTGGCGAGAAGCAGTATATACATATGTATATGTACAAATTAACAGAGGATAGCTCAAAGTGAATAGTGACAAGACTCCTTATGAGATATGGTTTGGAATACCAACTTCAGTTAAATATTTTAGAGTTTTTGGAAGTAAATGCTACATAACAAGAGATGATGATAATTTAAGGAAGTTTGACTATAGAACAGATGAAGGCATATTTCTTGGATATTCTTCTTTCAAAACTCCATACATATGTTATAATATAATGTTGCACAAGATCATAGCAAGTGCAAATGTAACTGTTGATGATACTAAACTGATAAGAATACAACTCCAAGAAAGTGTGGATGTTGAAGAAACTGATGATGAAGAAATGGATGATAAAGAAAAAGAAAGTTCACAAGAAGAGGATGATTTTTAAGAAGAATAAGAAGAAAAAGTAGAGAAAGAAGAATCACATGAAAATGAGAATGAAGACTCTCCAAGATCAGACACAAAGACACCATCTAGGTGGGTTCAGAAGAATCATCCTGAAAGTCAAATAATTGGTGACAAAGATTCAGGAGTTAATACAATAAGAAAATTACTTTATGATGAAGAAAAATAACTACTTTCGATAGTAGAACCCAAAACATTCAAATAAGCTTGAAAAAGTTAGGATTGGATAAATCCTATGAATGATGAACCTAACCAAATAGAGAAGAACCAAACTTGGGAACTTTTCCCAAGAACTAAGGGCATGAATGTTATAGGAACCAGATGGGTTTTTAAAAATGAGTTCAATGAGCATGGTCATGTGAGAAGAAACAATGCTAGATTAGTATGCAATGGATATTCTCAAGTAGAAGGTGTTGACTTTGAAGCAACTTTTGCACCAGTGGCAAGACTTGAAGCCATTAGGATGTTTTTAGCTTTTGTAGGTGACAAGAACTTTAGAGTGTATCAAATGGATGTAAAATATGCATTTCTTAATGGAGAACTTGAAGAAGTCTATGTTGAGAAGAATGAAGGGTTTCTCTTATCAAAAAATAGAAATTATGTTTGCAAACTTAAGAAGGAACTTTTTGGCCATAAACAAGCTCCAAGAGCATGGTTCTCAAGGCTTGACAATTATTTAAAGCAACAAGGGTATAGAAGAGGGGCCATTGTCAGTAATCTATACATAAAATTTGAAAACAAAAATATGATCATTGTTGTAGCTACGTAGACGATATCATATTTGGAAGTGATCTACAAATTATGAGTGTAAACTTTGCTTTAGAAATGAAGAAGAAATTTGAAATGTCAATGTTAGGAGAACTAACATTCTTTCTAGGTTTACAAGTATCTCAATCAAAAAAAGGGTTTTTCATCTCCCGAACTAATTATATCAAAGAGATGTTGAAAAAGTTCAAAATGGAAGAATCCAAACTTGTTAGTACTCCTATGGTTGCTGGTTGTAAATTGAGCAAGGATGATTAATATTTAGAAGTAGATCATACTATGTATAGGTCAATGATTGGTAGTCTATTATATGTAACAGCTACAAGACCATATGTAATGTAGGCTGTAGGTTTGGTGGCCAGATTCCAATCAACCCCAAAAGAAACACATATGGCTGCAGTAAAAAGAATTCTTAGATATCTAAAAGGTACTGTGGATTATGGATTATGGTATCCAAAAAGCAATAACTTCACCTTAACGGCATTCACTGATGTAGATTGGGAAGGAAGTACTGCTAACAGGAAAAGCACTAGTGGAGAAACATTCTACTTAGGAGATTGCTTGGTGTCATGGCTAAGAAAAATAAGTCTTAAGTTCATTGTCTACAGTAGAAGCCGAGTATATTTCTGCTGCATCATGTTGTACACGAGTCATTTAGATGAAACAAACATTGGAATATTTACTTGTAAAATATGAGGACCCCATTGTTATACAGTGTGACAATACAAGTGCTATAAACATATCCAAAAATATTGTTATGCACTCTAAAACAAAATATATTCCAATCAAATATCATTTTTTAAGAGAGAAAGTGTCTCAAAAAGTGGTCAAATTGGAGTATATTGATACAAAGGAACAAATTGCAAACATTCTCACTAGATCGTTACCTGGAGAATCATTTTCCTATCTTAGGTAGAAATTGGGGGTTATCCCTCATCATTAAAAAATTAATAAAAGGATGAAAAATTTGTCACGTGAAGAGGATAAATGTTGATAGGGGGAGACACACCCACAGGGTGAGTGATTTTAAAAAATTATGGTCCATAAATAAATAAATATGAGTAGTTTTGATCTCCTCAAAGGAAAATTGATGTTGTTGATATGAAACTGTAATACTTATGATCTATGTTGCTGTGTATTGAAGTTATAGTGATAAACATTACGATCTTTGGAAGTAACATTTACATCTTGATATAGTTAAAAAAACACATGAGAACGAGATTAGTGTTCAAGGAGAAATGTCGATTTACATTGTTTTGTTTCTTATACATGACTACAATCTATACTATTATGAAGGAATATAGAAAAATGGAGCAACGTTACGGGGGGGGGGGGGTTATCGAAAATTTGTCATTGTTGTCAAAGGGGGAGAAAAATTGCCTAAAGGAAAATGTTTCCATAAATTCCATAGGGGGATATTGTTGATTAAATTAACATTGTTGTCAAAGGGGGAGAAAAATTGCCTAAAGGAAAATGTTTCCATAAATTCCATAGGGGGATATTGTTGATTAAATTAGCATTGTTGTCAACATATGATCATAAGGCAACATTGATGAAATAGTCCAAAATATTGAGCCAAAATAACACAGTTGACTAAAGTGGATTTGAAAGCATTATAACACCAAATTTCTATGAAGTGAATATCTGGACGACCGAGATCATAAGTGAGAGAAAGATCAATGGTCTAGAATAGTTTCTACAATGCCAAGGTACAATCTTGTTAAAGCTGCAGGAAGACTATTGCAGAAGTCATGTTCAAGAAAAGTTGAAAAGCATACCCACATTCTGCAACCCACAATTGCGAAAGGAAGGAGTTCCTGTAGATTGCAGAAAGATCATTGCAGAAGGTTAATTATGAAAAGGAGTGTTGCATACACCACTTTGCGGAAATATAATTGTGGAAATTCAATTACAAAAGGTTAATTGTGGAAAGGTAGTTGCAGAAAAGTGTTGCACACTGATTAATTCACAAATTAAAACAGAGAGGTATTTTTGAATTGGTTTTTGGTTGTGAAAAGTCACAGTGAAGATACGTGACTGCTAGATGAAGATATATGCTTGAGGGTATATGAAAAAAAATTTAAACTTTCAAATAGGTGTATCTGTACATTCAATTGGAATATCCATAGGTGTACATAAGTCAGAGATCGAATTAATATATTAGGGTGGTAGGGTGGTGCTAGGGCAGACTTCAGGCTTGCAAGGGGGTCGTAGCCTACTTCTAGTAGTAGATGGTAAACGGGGTGTCGAATCATCCTTTCAGTAGTATTTGATAAAACATGGGGTCATAGCCTCCTTCTAGTAGTAGCTGGTAAATAGGGTGTAGTAGCATCCTTGTCTATATCGCCAGGCATAAACCATTTGTAAAATATAATTTTGAAGTAATAGAAAGTGTTGGTGGTTTTCTTAATTGGGCTTACACGATAATATTGTGTGTTCTATTTTAATTGTTGATTCTGTTTTAAGTTATAAAAATTTGAATAGATTGATTAATATTGATTCAACCCCCCCCCCCCCTCTCAGTATTTTTTGATATTCCAATAGTTATTTCCCTTGCACTCAATGCGGGAGCTTATGTCTCGAAAGAGTTTTAAAAGAAACAACTAAAATACATTGTATGAGACATGGGAACATTAAAGGGGGGGAAAAGGAATATCGTCCCTTGTTAAGCTATATATTAATTATATGTCTCTATATTGATCGTTTTTGTAAATTTTTATGTTGTTTTAATATTTGTTATACACACTAATTTTGCATGATTGTTTGTAATTATAAATTCAAGTTGCCCCCCTAGGTGTCTGAATGCATTAAGTACTAGTAGAAATGATAGTGTACAAGCCTAGGGACATGCCGTGAATATTGAAGATCAAATTAATGATCCTATGGAAGAAGATGGAAATAATAACATAGTTCAAGATGATGGGACAAATGAATTGATACAAGACTTATTTGCTTGACCAGACGAGGATGGGGACATTGATGATATTTTTGGCATACCTCTGCTAGACAAGGAAAATGAACCACTTTATAAAGTCTCAAGATAAAATCTTCTCTCCTCTACATCATTGTTGTTGAACTTAAAGGTTTTGAATGGTTTGTAAAACACTTGTATGACACATATCCTAAGATATGCAATATGTTTCATCACATACACATAAAGGTTGACTTGTTTCCTATTTTTTAGTGTTAATTAATGTGTAAAATAAGAATGCAATATTTACGATTAATACTCTTTACATTGAATAGTTATTTTTTATGTTTTAGATTGTTGGGTGAATTTCTGTTACCAGAGTAAAATATTTTACCTCACACATATTGAGATTTATATGCCATTATGAAAGACATTGGAATGGAGTATCAAGCTATAGATGCATGTCGTAATCATTCATATTATATATTATGGAAAAAATGCATTGAAAACAAAATGTCTGCAATGTTATATCAGTAGATATTGAACCGGTCAAGTAACAAAAAATGCCTCGAAAGGTTCTTTGTCATATTCTCATAATTCCACGTTGCAATGATTATTCAAATGCGAAAGCATAACACAATTTATGGGCTACCATGAACGAAACATAAGTGGAGATGGTGTTCTGTGAATGCCTGCAAATGATTATGCATTTAGTGAAATTGAGGAAAAATGGCCAACTTTTAAAGATAAACCTCGCAATATTTGGATTTCATTGGCAGATGATAGTGTTAATCCATTTGGAGAGCTCAGGTTTATTTACTCAATGTGGCCAATTTTTGTTATCAACAATAACATTCCTCCTTGGATGTCAATAAAGAGGGAGAACATAATGTTGAAAATGATTATTCCAGGTATTTATTTACATAAAAATTTTGAATGCAACATTTTCATTTGTCTTATTTGTTGCATAATATCTTATATTTATTTATTTACTTGTATATACATAACATGGTAGTAATTATGTGTATAATTTCAAACAATTAGGTAAGTACCAAGTGAAAGATATGAATGTATATATATAGCCTCTTATCGATGAGCTACTAAAGTTATGGATTGACATCACTAAGTATGATGTATGTAAACCAATAAGGAAACGACGATTTCAATTCCATGGAATACTTGTATGGACAATTCATGATGCCCCGAGGCTACATTTTTGTGGTATGTAACGTTCCATTTAATTTTAATAGTATATAATATTTTGAATATATCATGCATGCTTTTAAAATAATCCCTTCGTTTAATTGACATTAGTATATTTGTTGCAAGTCTTCAAACAAAGGGTAAATTTGCAAGTCCAATTTGCGGTCCTAAGATGAAATATAATCATTCAAAATTTTTAGGAAATGAGGTGTTTGATGAGTATAGACACTTCCTCTATAAGAACCATAGGTATCATATTAGTGAGAGACATTTTTTTAATGGCAAAGCAAATACTAGATTAAAACCACAAAAAATGACACCTCAGCTATGGAAGTTGGAATAACATAAATCATCAAGGTATACAATTTGTTTATGTATCATAAATGTAATGTTTTGATTTTTAATTTTTATTGAATTTATTTTACCGTATTTAATAATTATTGTTGTGATTTGTTTTATGCTTCATCAAGGTTGTCGTGAAGGTATTAATAATGGGATTCCATGAGGAATGAAAATTTATTCCACTCAATTCATGAGGTTTCCCTACTACGAGGACCTAAAAATAGCTCATTTGTTTGACACAATGCATATCGGGAAGAATGCGACATAAATGTTATTGCAACCATATATGGTAGGAGGGATACATTAAAAAATTTCAAAAATTGTAGTGAAATTCAAGAATCCAATCATGCAATACAAAGTGTGATATAATCAAATAACGATGAAGACTAAAATATCCTTACATGGTTATTGACAGAGAAAAATATCAATGATGTGAAAGAGGTCATTCGAAGAATTAAATTTCCCACAAGTTTTTCTTTAAACATAAATAATATCTTAACAAAGAAAGGTGAATTTGGTGGGGTAAAAGCACATGATTGGCATACATTCATTACGGTACTTATTTTGGTATATATATTTCTTATATATTGGTAATACATATTTTTAGTTTTATATTTTGTTTACTTTGGAAAAAAATAAGGCTTCATATTTATTGTTATAGTATGCTCTACCTCTATCTCTTCCAGAGGACTTTGACAACAACTCCAAAAAAAGTTACATACGATCTTGGCAAATACATGAGGTAAGTAGTGATATATATGCAAAAAAAAAATTCGATTTTTTGTTGAAATTAATGAAATATGTTTTACTATTAATGTAACATATTATATTTTGTTGAAACACGTTATTTGCTTGCGTCATCTGTAGATGGTTATCATTGAAATAAATCCATAAAGACGATATAAAGTATTGGAAGAGAGAAATTCCTTCACTAACATGTGAAATTAAAAAGTAACTACCTTCGACATTTTTCAATGCATGAGAACATTACCTCATACACCAAGTTGAGGAGTTTGAACTTTGTGGACCTGTACACACAAGTTCAATGTGTATGGTGGAGAGGCACTTGAAAACATTGAAGGATTTGGTTAGACAAAGAGCACATCCTAAGGGTTCTATGGTGGAGGGATATATGGAATATCAATTACATGGTGTATATTAGTTAGTATCTTCCTAAATTAGTAGAAAATATTCATGTCGATCGCATTTGGGATCTAAACTCCAATTTTTTTTGAAGAGGAGCACATGTTGGGGACATGCAAAATGAGCAAAGTGAGAGGGGTTAAATTGTGGAGATTTATATATAATACATATAGTTACTTTTAATTTTTGTATATATCATACTTATTTATTTATTATTCTTTCATCAATTATTAATATTTACCATGGTAACTAATATTTATTTGTGAATTATGATTTTATGATAGAGTTGCTTGAGAGTGGGATGCACTACATTTATACATTGCAAACAATCATGACTGGATGAAGGTAATTTCATAAATATGTACACAATGTGATGGTATGTTATCATGGGAAGGGGTGTTTACATTGGTTATAGAAGCATATTGTAATGAATATCCCAATCTTACGCAAAGGGAAATTGATGTAGCATATGGTTTGAAAGATAAACATGTAAGCATATTCACCCATTTTGTTAAATTATTTTATATTATATTAATGTGATTGCATGTGTATTTTTTTTTACAGATACTTTACAAGTTATATAAATATGTTTATTAATTAATTACAATGCATTTTTTGCATGTCAGCCAAATTTCAATTGAAACACCACAAAGTTATGTGGTGCAATGGTTGTAAATTTCACATAAAAAAAGTTGGATGAAAATATGATTTTTTTTGATAGTGGGATAACCACAGTATTCCAAGTCACTAATGTTTCCTCTATGAGTGACATACATCCTGAAGTTTCTGAAAATATATAATATGGGTATTTGGATGATATACTTCGGTGTGCCTTCAATTCCTTTAAATTAGTTATATTCCGTGTTAAATGGTATAGGCTATGAATGCATGAACATGATCATGATAGAACTGTTATTAAGCATGCTAACATATTAACCATCATTAATACAACAATGTTTGAGGCAGTAATACATGATCGTTATGTTCTTCCAAGCCAATACTAACAGGTCTTTTACTCAGAGCTTCCAGGTAACAGGGGATGGTCATTCATTATTAGATGTGATCCAAGAGGAAGGTCGATAAAGTATAATGTAGAGGAAGAAGATGATGTAGAGGAGCATGTAGCAGATGTGTTAGATGAAGAACTTGAAGAAGTTGAACCCAATGTAGGATATGATATAGTTCTTCATGGTGATGATGCCGATGAAGATATGTTGATCGAAAATGATATTGATGACGATGTTGATATCATTAATCCTTTCAACATTGTTTCTGAACCAGATGATACAGATGTTGAGTTGGATGAAGATCAAGAAGATTAACGATATTGAAATGTTGAAATGTATGAGGAATGTAACTATATATTTTGTATGAATTATTCTCGTTAAATAATTTACTTATATGGGTTAATTACATGTTTTTAAGTTTTATGCCATTGTTTCAATGTCTTATGCTACATGTTTCTTATTATGTCCAGCCTGAAAATAGTGGCCATAATGTATGTCCTAAACTATAATTATCATTTACATACACATAATTTCTTTTATCTTAAATTAAATTTTGTTTTTTCTTGTTTCTATGCGTGAATCCTACTTATATGTTTCTTTCGATTATTTTCTAGTAGATAGATTGGGTATTGGTCGGGAATTGAGAGTTATGCGAGGGGGCTCGAAGGGTCCATATGAACTTCCACATTCACATGATTTTCCTTGTTCAGTAGAGAATAAATTATTCTTGAAACCAAGAGAAGTTCATTCATCTTTATACCTACATCATCATAAATGCCATCATTCTTGGCGTAGTATTCCAACGATAAAGTTTCGATGAACATGTTCATCGTTCGTATACCATCTTTGTCAAAATTGTTCGAAAATGTGGGAATTTTGACATATGACACACTACCATCTTTATAATAATTGTCATCATCATCTTACTCATCATCATCATCATTTAATTTTCTTTGTTATCATCAAATTGATCTTCATCGCCATCTTTCATCAATATCAATGTTATCATTAAAGTGATATTCATCGTCATCATCATTGTCATCATCATCATCATCCTTGTAATCAATGTTTTCATCAACTTTCTACTAGATTATATCTATATTTCTATGACATAACCCCCCTCATCATTAATCTAAATCCTACACCACGTAATTTGATGTAGCTCTCAACCTCCATATTAATCATACAAATTGTATTTACAATAAACATTATTCTGAAGAAATTCTGCGTTTTACTGTTTGCTGGTTTATGTCAACATTTCGTGGTTTTCACATACAGCCGGTTTTGCATTGGATGTAGGTTACTTATGAAATTTTACTGAACAATTAAACACATAGTAAAATACACTAACAGGCTGAAAAACACATTTAACAATCACACCATAAAATGATAGACTCGGAGATTTTTGGCCAAAATCAAGCCCTGGAAAAACCCCCACGGGGAAAACCAGTTAGAGAGAGAGAGAGAGATTTTATTATCTTCAGCAAAATATCAGAACAGAAATACAGTGAAAATTTAACTTATCTCCACCCAAGATTTCATCTCAAAATCTTGAAAAACGTGCCCAGCAAATCCTTGAAAACTGTGCGGAAAAATAATAGCAGTCTGTACAACTGTACGGCCTCGATTTCTGTGCCCTATTTTATCTCGAAAACTGTGCAGAGTTTACCTCGATTTTTGTGCCAAAAATATGCCTAGAAAACTGTGCCAAAATCTGTACACCCTCGAAAAATGTGCAGCATTAAATGCAGTCCGTACACCTCAAAAACTGTGCATCATTAAATGTAGTTCGTACCTCTGTCTTGATTTCTGTGCATCATTAAATGCAGTCCGTACACCCTCGATTTTTGTGCAGAAATAAATGCAGTCCGTACACCCTTGAAAACTGTGCCAGCAATTAATGCAGTCCGTACCCTCGATTTCTGTGCACTCTCTCTTCTTGGGAATCTCGCCAATTCCCTAGCTTGACCTCCTTCTCTCTCAGCTCAGTCTCTCCTTCTCCAAAAATGAAAAAGTGAAGTGTTTTGCCTCCCTCAACCCTTTTTGTCTAAACCCTAAGTGGGAATCTAATCCAACGGTGGAGAAAGATCCAATCCAATGGCTAAGATTCAATGAGAGTAAAAATCACATTTATTTAAATCACTTAAATAAATTTAATCACCCACTTAAATTTATCAAAAAGTGACTTTAAATTTATAAAGTCTCATTAAGTAGCTTTTAATGTGAGGGTCACCTTTTTCCCTTTTCTAAGTGACTTAGGCAAAAAGTCACTTAGGGAACAAATTCCTAGGTACAAAACTAACACTCCCTCTTACCGAGGAAGGTGTTCTACACCACTCCCAACTTATCTCTGAAGAAGACAAACTTCCCCCTCCCCAAAGACTTTGTCAGAATGTCTGCTACCTGCTGATCAGTGGATATATACTGTAGCTCAACTGCCCCTCTCTGAACATAGTCACGGATGAAATGGTACTTGATCTCAATGTGCTTCGACCTGTCATGAAACACTGGATTCTCAGAGAGCTGAATGCAACTCTGATTGTCACAATAGATCATCGTAGGCCTAAGCTGCTGATCAAATAAATCTACCAATAACTTGCGAAGCCACAGTGCTTCACAAGTAGCCTAACTGGCTGCCATATACTCAGCCTCAGCAGAACTCAGTGCAAAGGACTTATGTTTCCAACTGAACCATGACACTGTTGCCGAGCCCAAACTGAAACAACAACCAGAAGTGCTCTTCTGATCCCTCACACAACCTGCCCAGTTTGAATCTATGAACCCAACCAATCTGACTCCACCCGAACCCCTGTAGTCCAGACCATAATCCACCATACCTGCAAGATATCTCAGTATGTGCTTTGCGGCAGTCCAGTGCACATTCCTAGGCTCAACCATGAACTGACTAAGAGTGTTAACCGCAAAACACAATTCTGGCCTGGTATTGACCAGATACATCAATGACCCAATGAGCTGACGATATAAAGTGGGATCCACCAACTTACCCTCAGAAGCATGAAGTTGCTTCCAGTTAGTGATCATAGGCGTACACATCGGCCTATAGTCCTCCATCCTAAATCTCTTCAGAATATCAACTGCATACTTCCCCTGTCCAAGGAAAATATGTCCAGGCTCCTGCCAAAATTCCATCCCCAGATAGTAATGAATCAGTCCAATGTCTGTCATCTCGTACTCCGATGCTAGATCTCTCTTGCAATGTGCAATGAGACACTCATCACCTGTGATAAATAGATCATCAACATATAGCAGAAGAATGAGTGGATATCCTCCAACCACAATGAAGTATAGGTTGGGATCAGCCTCACTCTTCTGGAATCCCATCGATGTCAAGTAAGTATCAATCCTAGAGTACCAAGATCTAGGAGCTTGCTTCAGTTCGTACAAGGCTTTCCTCAGCTTGCACACATGAGAATCTCTCCCATTGATCTCAAATCCCTGTGGCTGCTCTAAATATACCTCCTCCTGCAGAAGACCATTGAGAAATGCAGTCTTCACATCCATCTGGTGGATCTTCCAACCCATCTCTGCTGCTATAGATATAACTGCCCTGATAGAAGAATACCGAGCAACTGGAGCAAATGTCTCATCATAGTAAACTCCCTCAACCTGTGAGAACCCCCGCGCCACAAACCGAGCCTTGTACTTCTCCACATTGCCATCCACAACATGCTTTATCTTGTAAAGCCACTTGGAAGTCACAACTGACTTCCCCTCAGGTCTCGGCACTATTTCCCAAGCATCATTCTTCATGATGGAATGGTACTCTTCCATCATGGCATCTCTCCATACCTGATGCTGGGAAGCCTCCTCAAATGTGGATGGCTCAGAGTCACGAAGACTCACAACAAGGGCCATACCATACCTGTCTGGCTCCACCACTATCCTGATCTGCTCCTGGGGCCTACTAAATGCCTCTGCATCCTTCAAGGTCTCCTGAAGCCACTTAGGCTTCCTCTTCCTTGAAGACTGCTCCTCCCAAACTGGTCTTGGGATCTCCTCATCTGAGGAAGTCCCAGTACCTAAAGGTCCAACACCCCGAGGACCAGTACCTGATGAACTTGTGCCTGACGAACCTGTGATCTGAGGACTCAACCCTGAACCTGTCCCTGAAACTGTCCCTGAAGTGCTAGCCACCTGAATCACTGAACCTGTACCCTGTGATCCAGTCACTCCAGAAACCTATGGAATTGATAGCTACATCGAAGAAGCCTGTACCAACTGAGGTGTGGGAGCTGGTGTCTCCCCCTGTTCTAACTCCCTAGACTTCCTGAAGACTCTCTCCTCATCAAACTTCACTTCCCGCCGGACAACAACTCTCCTCAAGCTAGGTAAGTAAAGCTGATAGGCCTTTGAAGTCTCGTCATATCCCACAAATATGCCTCTCTCTGCGGTGGGATCAAACTTCATCCTCTTCTCAGAAGGGATGTGAGAGTAAGTCAACGAGCCAAATATGCGAAAGTGGCCCACCTCAGGCTTCTTGCCTGAATACATCTCCTCTGGAGTCTTCCTCTCCACTGCCCTGTGAGGACTCCTGTTCTGCAGATAAACTGCAGTGCCACATGCCTCATCCCATAGAAATAAAGGTAACCCCTGATCATGAAGCATCGCTCTGGCTGCCCCCACAATCGACCTGTTCTTTCTCTCTGCTACTCCATTCTGCTCAGTAGCGTAAGGAACTGTCAACTGTCTCTAAATGCCCTCTTGTCTGCAGAATGCATCGAACTCCTTGGAGGTATACTCACCCCCATTGTCCGATCTCAACATCAAGATCTTCCTCCCCGTCTGCTTCTCCACAAGGGCTTTGAACCCTTGGAAGACTCTCAACACAAGTGGGGACTTCTTTCTCCTCAAGAACTAGATCCAGGTCTTCCTGGAGTAGTCATCAATGAAGCTAATGTAGTACTCAAAACCTGTCAAAGACACTGATGACATAGGACTGCATATATCAGAATGGATAAGATCTAGCACCCCTGCAGCTCTCGTGTCACTGCTCGGAAAAGCAGTCTTGGTGTACTTTCCCAAAGCACACCCCCTGCACACATCACTCTGCTCAATTCTGAACTCCGGTAATCCTGTAACCATGCTCCTCAACAATCTGATAGCTGGGTGATGTAGGTGGGCCATCCTTCGATGCCATAGCTCACATAGCTCACTGCTACTGCTGTGTGCTAGAGCGCACTGTGGCTGAAACAAGAGCTTGTACAGCTTTCCACATCTGACTCCAATTTCCATGGCACTAGACATACCTGTAGCCCTGGGATACACTTGCACTCTCCCATCTGAAAAGCACACCCCAAGACCCCTGTCCTCAATGGTGGAAACTGACACAAGGTTCTTCTTCAGCCCAGGGACATACAACACATCCCTCAGAGTCATGGGACTCATTGACTCCCTCTGAAATGTAATGGTCCCCCGACCAACAGCTCTAACAACGGTGTTGTCTCCAAGGAAAAACTCCACATCTCTACCTGTCTCAGATAGCTCCGAGAACATCTCTCGAGCTCCAGTCATGTGGCTCGAGGCTCCGCTGTCAATATACCAAGTAGTAGAGGTGGATGGATTCCCCTGATGACCTACCAACAATGAATGCTCACTATCCATATCCATGTCTGTGCTGGTGGCTAAAGAGGCTCTCTCTCTCTCTCCATCTGTCTAGCATATAGGGAAAACTCCCTCTAAAATGCATCACCAAACTCATCAACCTCTGTTGAGGCTGCTGTCTGCTGTCCTTGTCCCTTCTTCTTCTTCTTGCTTGGACACTGTGAAGCATAGTGCCCAAACGCCTTACATGCATAACACTTGATTTTACTCAAGTCTTTCTTCTGCCCACTCTGCTGTTGTTGCTAGTGCTGCTTGGCCCCACCCTTCTTGGGACCCTTCTTCTTCTTGCCCTTAGCTGCCAAAGCCACATTCTCGTCATCAACCCCACTGTGAGATGTACTGCCCTGTACAAGACCTCTCCTAGTCTCCTCCTGCACAAACTCATCCCAAAGTCTGTCCCAAGTAGGTAGGTTCTCTCTGCCCACTATGGCTTGCACAAATGCACCCCAAGGCTTTGAAGCCCCATTCACTGATGTGCGTACTAGCTCTGTAGGGGATACCACCTCCCCAACCGCTGCAAGTTCATCCCGAACTGCAGAAATCCTGGTAAGATATGTTGTGACTCCCTCACCCCCATTCATCTTTATACTTTTGAGTTTCTCTTTGAGAACCATCTTCCTGTTCTCATTGGAACTCTCATACGAATTGATCAAGGCTGACCACATTAAGTGTGCCCTAGTCTTTCCTGAAATGTGAGGGATTATGTGGTCTTTAAATGCATCTAGAATGATCTTCCTAGCTTTACAGTCCTTCTTGTTGAAAGCTGATAGAGCTGCTGCATCTGCTAATGTGGGAATGACAACCGGGTTAGCTGTAGTGTTCCTAACTATATCCGGCCATAACTCATTCTCCTCCAGTATTAGTAAAATTCTGGCCTTCCGCGGCACAAAATTTCTTGTCCCATCCAGGCTATCCTCCAGTCTAAGACCTGTATCCATCTCTACACCAACCCAACAAAGTGCTGCTCACTAACATAAGGTAAAATACTAAAAAATTTTGAGATCTGAAAATTTCTGTGTGTCTGCAAACTATCACTATTTTCTGCCCCCAAGCCCTGATACCATGAAGAAATTCAACTTTTACTATTTGCTGGTTTATGTCAACATTTCGTGGTTTTCACATACAACTGGTTTTGCATTGGCTGTAGGTTACTTATGAAATTTTACTGAACAATTAAACACACAGTAAAATACACTAACAGGCTGAAAAACACATTTAACAATCACACCATAAAATGATAGACTCAGAGATTTTTGGCCAAAATCAAGCCCTGGAAAAACCCCCACGGGGAAAACCAGTTAGAGAGAGAGAGAGATTTTATTATCTTCAGCAAAATATCAGAACAAAAATACAGTGAAAATTTAACTTATCTCCACCCAAGATTTCATCTCAAAATCTTGAAAAACGTGCCCAGCAAATCCTTGAAAACTGTGCAGAAAAATAACAGCAGTCCGTACAACTGTACGGCCTCGATTTCTGTGCCCTGTTTTATCTCGAAAACTGTGCAGAGTTTACCTCGATTTATGTGCCAAAAATCTGCCTAGAAAACTGTGCCAAAATCTATACTATACGGAATCTGTACACCCTCAAAAATTGTGCAGCATTAAATGCAGTCTGTACACCTCGAAAACTGTGCAACATTAAATGCAGTCCGTACCTCTTTCTCGATTTCTATGCAGCATTAAATGCAGTCTGTACACCCTCGATTTCTGTGTAGAAATAAATGCAGTCAGCACACCCTCGAAAACTGTGCCAGTAATTAATGTAGTCCGTACCCTCGATTTTTGTGCAGTCTCTCTTCTTGGGAATCGTGCCAATGCCCTAGCTCGACCTCCTTCTCTCTCAGCTCAATCTCTCCTTCTCCAAAAATGAAAAAGTGAAGTGTTTTTCCTCCCTCAACCCTTTTTGTCTAAACCCTAAGTGGGAATCTAATCCAACGGTGGAGAAAGATCCAATCCAATGGCTAAGATTTAATGAGAGTAAAAATCACATTTATTTAAATCACTTAAATAAATTTACTCACCCACTTAAATTTATCAAAAAGTGACTTTAACTTTATAAAGTCTCATTAAGTAGCTTTTAATGTGAGGGTCACCTTTTTCCCTTTTCTAAGTGACTTAGGCAAAAAGTCACTTAGAGAACAAATTCCTAGGTACAAAACTAACATATTCAACCTCTCTGCAACATCTCAAATTTTAAGCCTTCAACTTATGTACAATATCCAAACTTTCAAACAAGTATCCAAATTCGAATTCTATGATTATTTCCTTAAATTTAAGTAAATTTCTTGGTAAAATATCCATCATTGAACATCATTGTGCTAAAAAACAAATTTAGTATTGTTTCACAACCCCATGGAGGGTTCTTTGATCCAGTGTTATTTAAGGTTAAATTCATAAGTGAATCTTCATCTAATTTCTCCAAAGCTAACTCACATAGAAGATTTTTTGATCCATATCCTCCAATAACTAAAATCTCATACCTTCTTAATGGAGATTGTTACCACCTAAGTTGTACTTAGTGGTTTTTATCAAGTGAGCCCGGTGAACTGGACAGGGTTAACTTGTTCAGACTTCAAAAGACGTATGGAAGTACTTCTGGGAAGTGCTTGTTGTATCATATCACATGTTCATACCCCATGGGGGAATTGTAATAAATGTTCTAGCATGATAGTGTCTGTAAAAGACTCGATCTCTTAGACTTCATTTGTCAATCCGATCAGCCCAGGGTGTTTTTTCCCTTGGTTATTATTGGTTGTTGAACAAATGACTGATAATTTCTAAGTTTTTCACTCCATACCTCCAAAGTTGGGGTGGTCGGCTTGGCATTTGGGCCTATTGAGGTTATTAGAGTCTATGTGTCAACGTATAGGCATGCTAGACATCATTTTTGAGTCATATGAACATGTCTAAGTCCCCCTAGGTGTTTTTCAATTTTTCAATTTTTTAGTTTTTTCAGTGTTTTTTATTAAATTTTAATTTTTCCAAAACTTAGGCTATTTTTTAATAGTTTAATTGGAAAAATTGATTTTGTAATAAAAGTGGGCCAAATAATCGGTTTCAGTCATGTAGGTGCTCATTTTCAAGCTAAGAGCACAATGTAAACCCATGGACCCATTGTTTCCCAATTTTGAGTGATTTTTCATCACTCAGGTCAGAAAGCCCCAAAAATCAATTATTGATTATTTTAATTAATAAATTGATGAATAATGGAGCAAATCCAAAATCAATAAATCAGTGGATTCTCAGCCGATTTGATTGAAATCAGTCAGATATGAAGCAGATTGACTGGATCTGACAAATCCTTGACTAAAGGAGGTGATCAAATTAGATCCAGAGTTGATATTGAGCATCCTTTATGGGGAATTTCGCCCTCCCTCTCTCCTCAACACATTTTGGCTCATCTGGATGAGTTTTGGGCCGATGTGTCAGTGTATGGGTTGATGTGTCAGCCAGATCAGGCCCTCGGTTGACAAGTAGGCTCAGTTCAGCCTCAGTTCTGCATTGATGAACTCTCCATCAGTTGATTTCACTTGATTCCATGAGGAATTGTGCCCCCCCCGGGCTAGATGGCCTGCAAAATATATATATCCTGCTTGAGGCTCCCTCTTCCAAGCTAGTTAGAGCTGGACTGAAGGGCTTGCCATTGTAACTGTGTACTTATTTTTATTTGTTGAAATAAAAAGAAGCTTTGGAGGCTCAATTGTGGAGTACCTTTCATGTGTGGATTTTCATTGTCTTGCTGCATTCGAGGTGAAACTGCTATTTTTTCCAATTTTTTGCACTTAATTATTATCTGCCTGAATGGTTTCTGAAATCATAAGGATAGATCATTGTAAGTAAGCTTACTTACTTTCTATTTGCTGCATATGATTGAATGAGTTAATACCTGTATGTTAAATAAGGTTATTTGCATACTGTATCATCCCTTTCTCATATGTATCTTCAGATCTGATAGTTCTGTCTGTAGGAGTTGTGTTGTAGCTTACAGGTTTGTCGTGGTTGGAAGATCTATGGTTCAGGTTTGATTCCATTGATTTCCAACAGAGATTGCTAATATCATGCCCCTTGGTGCTTCTCTACCAAGTTCCCTCTGCAGATCTGCTTCAACAACAAGCACCTTTCTTCCCCTTTCTCTCCTTTAAAAATTATTAAACTTTCCTCAAACTGGTTACTTTAAAGGTTTCTTATTAATCCGATCTATCTCATCAAGAAAAGCACACATAGATCTAATTAGCAAGACCCCTTCCAAATCCTAGATTTTAGTTTCATTTTGCACATAAAGTTCAATTTCAAGAGATCTAGCTAAAAGTACCTTATTTTCACAAGCAATTTTAGTGAAAATTCATAGCTTGCTGTTAAGGTAGTTTCACTTAGCTAGTTTAATTTGATTATTTTTTGAGATAAAGTAGGCTTACCCAAAGGTACTCTTAAAGTGATTTTGGGAATTTGTTTTTGTAACATGCTCACTGTCCTTTAGCAGGTCTGACATAGAAGAAAGAAAGCTTCTGTCCAAAGTGGCTTTTGGAGCGCTCAAATCCTCCATGGGGTCTCTCTTTTGTCATAAAAATCTTAAAATTTTTGTATAACTGTCAGATCTTGGTTTCAGCCTGTATAAGGACCAAGAAAGTTCTGATTTATCAGTTCTTTGATATTGTAACCTCTGTAGTAAAATTTTCTTTGGAATAGGCTCTTTCGAGCCCATTCCCCATCCCCACTGGGGGGATTCGCGTCGGTGCCATTTTCGTCCTTTTCTGCTTATTTATTTTTCACTAGAATTGATCTCATCTGTAGGGTAGTATACTTGATCTTGTTATTAATTCCATACTCCATATCTTACATTTCAAAGTAATCATAATACTTACCCCACGATTTCCCGAGTGACCCGAAAGGGGAAAGAGATTCGTGGTAGGATTAATCAGAAAACCAGATTTGTGTAGTTGTTTTATTTTTCATCTTTTGTTTATCAGCAATTTAAAATTAACCCCTCCTTGATTCCCTGATTGAGATCCACTTGGATCGAAAGAGGTTCTTGGAGGCCTTTTCTTTTAAACAAGAACATCCAGTTTAAAACTTACTAAAATCAACAAGACTCCAGTGTGTATGTTCTGCACTTGGCTGCAGTTCGTCCGATCAGTCAAGATGTATCAAAAGCACTTGGGTGACTAGCATAATTAGGAATCACCCTCCCCAATTGACAAACCATTAGGTGAAAATCCAACACCTCAATCAAACCTTTACGGTGGCAAAATACCCAAAGGAAGCAAAAACTTCTGAAAAGCGACCTCGGGGCGCTGATCTCTGTCACACCCTAATGGGTGCGTTATGAAAAACAGCCCCAGAGACTCCATTTCAGCCCACATATTCCTTGCGGGTAGCCGTGAAGGTTTTGTTTTGGACATACTCCAAGTACTCTCGGGTATATCTGGAGTCCCCCCTTAGCCTAATTTAATCAATTCATACTTCAATTTTAACTTAAAACATACCAAGATGCAATCGTAAAACATTCACTCCGAGCACATGCAAGCACATTGATCTTTTTGATTTGACTCCATTTTAAGGCATTGGTCATTATTTGCTTCATATATATATTGTGTATTAGCTTTGTGCTTTCGTGTGTTTATTTTCGCATCTCGTCATCTTTAATTGTCTATAGTTAAAGTATTCAAACTCCTAAGTAATTGATTCAGTTTAACATCATCACACTAAGAAATCATCCTTAGTAACTTAATAGGGTCTACCCCCCTTGGCTTCGTTAGGAGTTGAGCCTAAACGGAGGAGTCAAGAACAAGGTGACAGCCTTGAATCGAGACTTTCCCCCAAGGACACACCGAGTGGCTTGAAGATTTCTTCCATGTGACCCAGGTGTGTGAAAATGCGGCAACACTTTTTGGCGCCGTTGCTGGGGATAAATCTTTTTATTCCTGAGTACGACTTTTGTTTTCTTTCTTTTTTGTTTTTGCTTTGTTTGATGAATGCTTAGAGTAGATCTTTAATTTTCATCTGGCGACTCCACTGACCTTTTTCCAGTTTTATTTTTACAAATAAAAGCACAAAATATTTTTTTGTGAAAAGATTTATAAATGCTTATTTTTCTGTTTCACATGGCGACTCCATTGAAGGGATAAAACCCTGTTATCTCATAAACTTGTGAGGTTTTGTTGTGTGTAGATGAGCCCATGCGACATGTTAAAACCTTTAAAGCTCATCACATGACAGCTCCACCTTGTCAGTACAAGGTTTAATCATCATATCAAATGGATACTATTTTGGATAAATTAAAGGAGAAATATGATGCCCAGCTAGCCTTAAGGTTTCAACCTATCGATTTCTCAAACATCCCGTGTTTTCCTAACGATTGTGATGGTTTGGAGGATGCATATAATTGGCTTCCACCATTTTATGGAGATTATGGTGACTCGACCATCTGGTATGTCAAATCTTTCCTTCAGTTGATTGCTGAATTCAATATTATTTATTAAGACCATATGATGGAAATGTTTGCTAGCACTTTTCGGGGTGAGACTTGTTATTGGTTCTATGAAGGCCTTCCCGATAAATGTATAACTTATTTTCCAAGCTTCCTTTGGATGTTTTTAGAGCAGTGGCATGATGGTAGGGGTAGTATGAATGGTTTAAAAAACCTCCTTGAAAAGATCTGTCCCTTCTACCTATCTGGGACAGAGTATCACACGGAAGCATATGATGGACCTTTTTCCATGATACAAAGTATTGAAGACTTGGAATCACTTCTTGAACATTTAAGTAAAGAGGAAGTCCATGACACTCCCATAAAAAAGTATCCTAGAGGTTATTTAAGAAATGAAGAAATCAAGCGTCTTCTTAAAGAAAATGAGGTATCTCCCAATACACAGCAAGATTCTGAGGAAGGGAAAATCCAAGATGATCATATTGAAAAGCTCCAGGAGGAGCCCATGATGGAACACATTGTTGATGACTCTCCTAATGTCACCATAGCTGAAGACATTGAAGATTTGGTGTATTCTCAAGTGTGTTGCAATGCTGATACCTTTCCAGAAAGCCCTCTAGAGAAATCCACTGAGCAACACATACCAAGTGATCCCATTGAATATGTCCAAAAAATTTCCTTGATTGAAGATAATATTGAAGATCCTCTTCATGATATCATAACAGAAGCCTATAAAGAAACCTATGATAAGATCACTACAGTGTGTGGTGACACTAGACCTTGTTCTCCTCATGTTGATGAAGGTTTGGAAAGTTTGTTGCCTTGTAACATTTTATTTGAAGAATATTGTTATGAATACAAGGTAGACATGGATAGGTAGGAGCATGATGCCATCAATGAAGAGTCCCCCACATATGACATGGATGGGAGTGATGACTACTGGAATTTCATAGATAATCCAACTTGTGAAAATATTATGGAGAATCCCATCCATGATATGTCCAACAATGGGAGTGTTTATTCAAAAATTTGTGGAAGTCTAATCTACAATACATCCATAGAGGGAAGCACAGATCTGGATGCCTGGGAAAACCTTAGTATGGAAGAGGAGCATTCAGAATTTTCATGTGATCATTCAAAATCATACCATGTAGAGCCGCACAAGGGTATCAGCAATGAAGACATTGAGAAACAATATTGTGAAAAGTCAGATGTAATGCAGTCAATGGAATATCAGTCTCAGCCATCTTTTTCACATATAAAGGTTCCTTATGATTTGGAGCTACTTGGGGCTTGTGCAAGAAGTTATCATTTTATAAGCCCCGATGATCAGTATGATGATGTAGCCAATCTGCCTCATCATTCTGATTGGTATATCAGTCCTATCCAGTCATGGATAGAAGTAGCCTACATGAGCACATACAAGTTGGGGAAATTTTTTTATGACATTATTCATGCCTATGATCTCCCATCCATCCCGCCCATCCTGAATCATCACGCAGGTTTGCATGTTCTGAATAAGGTATCCTTACTTTGGCTGGTAACCAAAGACAAGGAAATTTTTTTTATGTCAATAAAATGCTTAGGTGGTTACATTGGATTTCTTATTACACTTAACCCTTTTTATATCATGCTTAGAGTAGGAAAATAAGCTCCTTGAAAGAGAGCATTTACTTTCTGCATTTCTATTTTTAGCTATAATAAAACTTTGCTTCTTTTAGTTAGTTACATTTATGTTGTTTAAATAAATCAACTTAATGGTTCATTTGGTTTTTTATAAAACTTGTGCTACTGAGTTTTTTCTTGTCAAGTTGAGATGTTTTTACAGGGTATATAAACCAGAGATTCTGGTGTTCTCGTATCCTCTCCTTGCTTTAAAGACCAGATCGAGCACACGTCCCACAGTTGGAGCCAGAATGTTACCACCTAAGTTGTACTTAGTGGTTTTTATCAAGTGAGCCCGGTGAACCGGACAAGGTTAACTTGTCCAGACTTCAAAAGACCTATGGAAGTACTTCTGGGAAGTGCTTGTTATATCATATCACATGTTCATACCCCATGGGGGAATTGTAATAAATGTTCTAGCATGATAGTGTCTGTAAAAGACTCGGTCTCTTAGACTTCATTTATCAATCCGATCAGCCTAGGGTGTTTTTTCCCTTGGTTATTATTGGTTGTTGAACAAATGACTGATAATTTCTAAGTTTTTCACTCCATACCTCGAAAGTTGGGGTGGTCGGCTTGACATTTGGGCCTATTGAGGTTATTAGAGTCTATGTGTCAATGTATAAGCATGCTAGACATCATTTTTGAGTCATATGAACATGTCTAAGTCCCCCTAGGTGTTTTTCAATTTTTCAATTTTTTAGTTTTTTCAGTGTTTTTTATTAAATTTTAATTTTTCCAAAACTTAGGCTATTTTTTAATAGTTTAATTGGAAAAATTGATTTTGTAATAAAAGTGGGCCAAATAATCGGTTTCAGTCATGTAGGTGCTCATTTTCAAGCTAAGAGCACAATGTAAACCCATGGACCCACTGTTTCCTAGTTTCTAGTGATTTTTCATCACTCAGGTCAGAAAGCCCCAAAAATCATTTATTGATTATTTTAATTAATAAATTGATGAATAATGGAGCAAATCCAAAATCAATAAATCAGTGGATTCTCAGCTGATTTGATTGAAATCAGTCAGATCTGAAGCAGATTGACTGGATCTGACAAATCCTTGACTGAAGGAGGTGATCAAATCAGATCCAGAGTTCATCTTGTGCATCCTTTATGGGGAATTTCACCCTCCCTCTCTCCTCAACACGTTTTGGCTCATCTGGATGAGTTTTGGGCCGATGTGTCAGTGTATGGGTTGATGTGTCAGCCAGATCAGGCCCCCGGTTGACAAGTAGGCTCAGTTCAGCCTCAGTTCTGCATTGATGAACTCTCCATCAGTTGATTTCACTTGATTCCATGAGGAATTGCACCCCCCCTGGGCTAGATGGCCTGCAAATTGTATATATCATGCTTGAGGCTCCCTCTTCCAAGCTAGTTAGAGCTGGACTGAAGGGCTTGCCATTTTAACTGTGTACTGATTTTTATTTGTTGAAATAAAGAAAAGGTTTGGAGGCTCAATTGTGGAGTACCTTTCATGTGTGGATTGTCATTGTCTTGCTGCATTCGAGGTGAAACTGCTATTTTTTTCCAATTTTTTGCACTTAATTATTGTCTACCTGAATGGTTTCTGAAATCATAAGGATAGATCATTTTAAGTAAGCTTACTTACTTTCTATTTGCTGCATATGTTTGAATGAGTTAATACCTGTATGTTAAATAAGGTTATTTGCATACTGTATCATCCCTTTCTCATATGTATCTTCAGATCTGATAGTTTTGTCTGCAGGAGTTGTGTTGTAGCTTACAGGTTTGCCGTGGGTAGAAGATCTATGGTTCAGGTTTGATTCCATTGATTTCCAGCAGATATTGCTAATATCGTGCCCCTCGGTGCTTCTCTACCAAGCTCCCTCTGCAGATCTGCTTCAACAACAAGCACCTTTCTTCCCCTTTCTCTCCTTTAAAAATTATTAAACTTTCCTCAAACTGGTTACTTTGAAGGTTTCTTATTAATCTGATCTATCTCATCAAGAAAAACACACATAGATATAATTAGCAAGATCCCTTCCAAATCCTAGATATTAGTTTGATTTTGCACATAAAGTTCAATTTCAAGAGATCTAGCTAAAAGTACCTTATTTTCGCAAGCAATTTTAGTGAAAACTCATAGCTTGCTGTTAAGGTAGTTTCATTTGCTGAACGATAAAATTCAATATTCTGCAAAATCAGTGCATTTTAATTGGCTGCACTAACAGCAAGCCAAGATCCCAAGGAAATCTTTCTTTCCTTGGTTCCTTTTTCGTCGGTTTAGCTAGTTTAATTTCATTATTTTTTGAGATAAAGTAGGCTGACCCAAAGGTACTCTTAAAGTGCTTTTGGGAATTTGATTTTCTAACATGCTCGCTTTCCTTTAGCAGGTCTGACAGAGAAGAAAGGAATCTGCTGTCCAAAGTGGCTTTTGGAGTGCTCAAATCCCCCAAGGGGTCTCTCTTTTGTCATAAAAATCTTAAATTTTTTGTATAACTGTCAGATCTTGGTTTCAGCCTGTATAAGGACCAAGAAAGTTCTGATTTATCAGTTCTTTGATATTGTAACCCCTGTAATAAAATTTTCTTTGGAATAGGCTCTTTCGAGCCCATTCCCCATCCCCCCTGGGGGGATTCACGTCGGTGCCATTTTCGTCATTTTCTGCTTATTTCTTTTTCACTAGAATTGATCTGATTTGCAGGGTAGTATACTTGATCTTGTTTTTAATTCCATACTCCATATCTTACATTTCAAAGTAATCATAATACTTACCCCACTATTTCCCGAGTGACCCGAAAGGGGAAAGACATTCGTGGTAGGATTAATCAGAAAACCGGATTTGTGTAGTTGTTTTATTTTTCATCTTTTGTTTATCAGCAATTTAAAATTAACCCCTCCTTGATTTCCTGATTGAGATCCACTTGGATCGAAAGAGGTTCTTGGAGGCCTTTTCTTTTAAACAAGAACATCCAGTTTAAAACTTACTAAAATGGACAAGACTCCAGTGTGTATGCTCTGCACTTGGCTGCGGTTCGTCTGATCAGTCAAGCTGTATCAAAAGCACTTGGGTGACTAGCATAATTAGGACTCACCCTCCCCAATTGACAAACCATCAGGTGAAAATCCAACACCTCGATCAAACCTTTACGGTGGCAAACTACCCAAAGGAAGTGGGAACTTCTGAAAAGAGACCTCGGGGCGTCGATCTATGTCACACCCTGACGGGTGCGTTACGAACAATAGCCCCAGAGACTCCATTTCAGCCCACATATTCCTTGCGGGTAGCCGTGAAGGTTTTGTTTTGGACATACTCCAAGTACTCTCGGGTATATCTGGAGTCCCCCCTTAGCCTAATTTAATCAATTCATACTTCAATTTTAACTTAAAACATACCAAGATGCAATCGCAAAACATTCACTCTGAGCACATGCAAGCACATTGATCTTTTTGATTTGACTCCATTTTAAGGCACTGGTCATTGTTTGCTTCATATATATATTGTGTATCAGCTTTGTGCTTTCGTGTGTTTATTTTCGCATCTCGTCATCTTTAATTGTCTGTAGTTAAAGTATTCAAACTCCTAAGTAATTGATTCAGTTTAACATCATCACACTAAGAAATCATCCTTAGTAACTTAATAGGGTCTACCCCCCTTGGATTCGTTAGGAGTTGAGCCTAAACGGAGGAGTCAAGAACAAGGTGACAGCCTTGACTCGAGACTTTCCCCCAAGGACACACTGAGTGGCTTGAAGATTTCTTCCACGTGACCCAGGTGTGTGAAAAGGCGGCAACACTTTTTGGCGCCGTTACCGGTGATAAATCTTTTTATTCCCGAGTACGACTTTTGTTTTGTTTCTTTTTTGTTTTTGCTTTGTTTGATGAATGCTTAGAGTAGATATTTAATTTTCATATGGCGACTCCATTGACCTTTTTCCAGTTTTATTTTTACAAAGAAAAGCAAAAAATATTTTTTTTGTGAAAAGATCTATAAATGCTTATTTTGTGTGTAGATGAGCCCATGCGACATGTTAAAACCTTTAAAGCTCATCACATGAAAGCTCCACCTTGTCAGTACAAGGTTTAATCATCATATCAAATGGATACTATTTTGTATAAATTAAAGGAGAAATATGATGCCCAATTAGCCTTAAGGTTTCAACCTATCGATTTCTCAAACATCCCTGGTTTTCCTAACGATTGTGATGGTTTGGAGGATGCATATAACTGGATTCCGCCATTTTATGGAGATTATGGTGACTCAGCCATCTGGCATGTCAAATCTTTCCTTCAGTTGATTGCTGACTTCAATATTCTTTATGAAGACCATATGATGGAAATGTTTGCTAGTACTTTTCGGGGTGAGGCTTGTTATTGGTTCTATCAAGGCCTTCCTGATAAATGTATAACTTATTTTCCAAGCTTCCTTTGGATGTTTTTAGAGCAGTGGCATGATGGTAGGGGTAGTATGAATGGTTTAAAAAGGTTCCTTGAAAAGATCTGTACCTTTTACCTATCTGGGACAGAGTATCACACGGAAGCATATGATGGACCTTTTTCCATGATACAAAGTATTGAAGACTTGGAATCACTTCTTGAACATTTAAGTAAAGAGGAAGTCCATGACACTCCCATAAAAAAGTATCCTAAAGGTTATTTAAGAAATGAAGAAATCAAGCGTCTTCTTAAAGAAAATGAGGTATCTCCCAATACACAGCAAGATTATGAGGAAGGGAAAATCCAAGATGATCATATTGAAGAGCTCCAGGAGGAGCCCATGATGGAACACATTGTTGAAGACTCTCCTCATGTCACCATAGCTGAAGACATTGAAGATTTGGTGTATTCTCGAGTGTGTTGCAATGCTGATACCTTTCCAGAAAGCCCTCTAGAGAAATCCACTGAGCAACACATACCAAGTGATCCCATTGAATATGTCCAAAAAATTTCCTTGATTGAAGATAATATTGAAGATCCTCTTCATGATATCATAACAGAAGCCTATAAAGAAACCTATGATAATATCACTACAGTGTGTGGTGACACTAGACCTTGTTCTCCTCATGTTGATGAAGGTTTGGAAAGTTTGTTGCATTGTAACATTTTATCTGAAGAATATTGTTATGAATACAAGGAAGACATGGACATGCAGAAGCATGATGCCATCAATGAAGAGTCCCCCACATATGACATGGATGGGAGTGATGACTACTGGAATTTCATAGGTAATCCAACTTGTGAAAATATGATGGAGAATCCCATCCATGATATGTCCAACAATGGGAGTGTTTATTCAAAAATTTGTGGAAGTCCAATCTACGATACATCCATAGAGGGAAGCACAGATCTGGATGCCTGGGAAAACCTCAGTATGGAAGAGGAGCATTCAGAATTTTCATGTGATCATTCAAAATCATACCATGTAGAGCCGCACAAGGGTATCAGCAATGAAGACATTGAGAAACAATATTGTGAAAAGTCAGATGTAATGCAGTCAATGGAATATCAGTCTCAGCCATCTTTTTCACATATAGAGGTTCCTTATGATTTGGAGCTACTTGGGGCTTGTGCAACAAGTTATCATTTGATAAGCCCCGATGATGAGTGTGATGATGTAGTCAATCTGCCTCATCATTCTGATTGGTATATCAGTCCTATCCAGTCATGGATAGAAGCAGCCTGCATGAGCACATACAAGTTGGGGAAATTTTTTTATAACATTATTCATGCCTATGATCTCCCATCCATCCTGCCCATTCTGAATCATCACGCAGGTTTGCATCTTCTGAATAAGGTATCCTTACTTTGGCTGGTAACCAAAGACAAGGAAATTTTTTTTTATGTCAATAAAATGCTTAGGTGGTTACATTGGATTTCTTATTACACTTAACCCTTTTTATATCATGCTTAGAGTAGGAAAATAAGCTCCTTGAAAGAGAGCATTTACTTTCTGCATTTCTGTTTTTAGCTATAATAAAACTTTGCTTCTTTTAGTTAGTTACATTTATGTTATTTAAATAAATCAACTTAATGGTTCATTTGGTTTTTTATAAAACTTGTGGTACTGAGTTTTTTCTTGTCAAGTTGAGATGTTTTTACAGGGTATATAAACCAGAGATTTTGGTGTTCTCGTATCCTCTCCTTGCTTTAAAGACCAGATCGAGCACACCTCCCACAGTTGGAGCCAGAATGTTACCACCTAAGTTGTACTTAGTGGTTTTTATCAAGTGAGCCCGGTGAACCGGACAGGGTTAACTTGTTCAGACTTCAAAAGACCTATGGAAGTACTTCTGGGAAGTGCTTGTTGTATCATATCACATGTTCATACCCCATGGGGGAATTGTAATAAATGTTCTAGCATGATAGTGTCTGTAAAATATTCGGTCTCTTAGACTTCATTTGTCAATCCGATCAGCCCAGGGTGTTTTTTCCCTTGGTTATTATTGGTTGTTGAACAAACGACTGATAATTTCTAAGTTTTTCACTCCATACCTCCAAAGTTGGGGTGGTCGGCTTGGCATTTGAGCCTATTGAGGTTATTAGAGTCTATGTGTCAACGTATAAGCATGCTAGACATCATTTTTGAGTCATATGAACATGTCTAAGTCCCCCTAGGTGTTTTTCAATTTTTCAATTTTTTAGTTTTTTCAGTGTTTTTTATTAAATTTTAATTTTTCCAAAACTTAGGCTATTTTTTAATAGTTTAATTGGAAAAATTGATTTTGTAATAAAAGTGGGCCAAATAATCGGTTTCAGACATGTAGATGCTCATTTTCAAGCTAAGAACACAATGTAAACCCATCGACCCAGTGTTTCCTAGTTTTGAGTGATTTTTCATCACTCAGGTCAGAAAGCCCCAAAAATCAATTATTGATTATTTTAATTAATAAATTGATGAATAATGGAGCAAATCCAAAATCAATAAATCAGTGGATTCTCAGCCGATTTGATTGAAATCAGTCAAATTTGAAGCAGATTGACTGGATCTGACAAATCCTTGACTGAAGGAGGTGATCAAATCAGATCCAGAGTTGATCTTGAGCATCCTTTATGGGGAATTTCGCCCTCCCTCTCTCCTCAACACGTTTTGGCTCATATGGATGAGTTTTGGGCCGATGTGTCAGTGTATGGGTTGATGTGTCAGCCAGATCAGGCCCCCGGTTGACAAGTAGGCTCAGTTCAGCCTCAGTTCTGCATTAATGAACTCTCCATCAGTTGATTTCACTTGATTCCATGAGGAATTGCGCCCCCCCTGGGCTAGATGGCCTACAAATTGTATATATCCTGCTTGAGGCTCCCTCTTCCAAGCTAGTTAGAGTTGGACTGAAGGGATTGCCATTGTAACTGTGTACTGATTTTTATTTGTTGAAATAAAGAGAAGCTATGGAGGCTCAATTGTGGAGTACCTTTCATGTGTGGATTGTCATTGTCTTGCTGCATTCGAGGTGAAACTGCTATTTTTTCCAATTTTTTGCACTTAATTATTGTCTGCCTGAATGGTTTCTAAAATCATAAGGATAGATCATTGTAAGTAAGCTTACTTACTTTCTATTTGCTGCATATGTTTGAATGGGTTAATACCTGTATGTTAAATAAGGTTATTTGCATACTGTATCATCCCTTTCTCATATGTATCTTCAGATCTGATAGTTCTGTCTGTAGGAGTTGTGTTGTAGCTTACAGGTTTGTTGTGGCTGGAAGATCTATGGTTCAGGTTTGATTCCATTGATTTCCAGCAGAGATTTCTAAGATCGTGCCCCTCGGTGCTTCTCTACCAAGTTCTCTCTACAGATCTGCTTCAACAACAAGCACCTTTCTTCCCCTTTCTCTCCTTCAAAAATTATTAAAATTTCCTCAAACTGGTTACTTTAAAGGTTTCTTATTAATCTGATCTATCTCATAAAGAAAAGCACACATAGATCTAATTAGCAATATCCCTTCCAAATCCTATATCTTAGTTTCATTTTGCACAGAAAGTTCAATTTCAAGAGATCTAGCTAAAAGTACCTTATTTTCGCAAGCAATTTTAGTGAAAATTCATAGCTTGCTGTTAAGGTAGTTTCATTTGCTGAACGATAAAATTCAATATTCTGCAATATCAGTGCATTTTAATTGGCTGCACTAAAAGCAAGCCAAGATCCCAAGGAAAGCTTGCTTTCCTTGGTTCCTTTTTCATCGGTTTAGCTAGTTTAATTTGATTATTTTTTGAGATAAAGTAGGCTGACCCAAAGGTACTCTTAAAGTGATTTTGGGAATTTGTTTTTCTAACATGATCACTTTCCTTTAGCAGGTCTGACAGAGAAGAAAGGAAGCTTCTGTCCAAAGTGGCTTTTGGAGCGCTCAAATCCCCCCAGGGGTCTCTCTTTTGTCATAAAAATATTAAAATTTTTGTATAACTATCAGATCTTCGTTTCAGCCTGTATAAGGACCAAGAAAGTTCTGATTTATCATGTCTTTTATATTTTAACCGCTGTAATAAAATTTTCTTTGGAATAGGCTCTTTCGAGCCCATTCCCCATCCCCCCTGGGGGGATTCGCGTCGTTGCCATTTTCGTCGTTTTCTGTTTATTTCTTTTTCACTAGAATTGATATTATTTGCAGGGTAGTATACTTGATATTTTTATTAATTCCATACTCCATATCTTACATTTCAAATTAATCATAATACTTACCCCACGATTTCCCGAGTGACTCGAAAGGGGAAAGAGATTCGTGGTAGGATTAATCAGAAAACCAGATTTGTGTAGTTGTTTTATTTTTCATCTTTTGTTTATCAACAATTTAAAATTAACCCCTCCTTGATTCCCCGGTTCAGATCCACTTGGATCGAAAGAGGTTCTTGGAGGCCTTTTCTTTTAAACAAAAACATCCAGTTTAAAACTTTCTAAAATCGACAAGACTCCAGTGTGTATGCTCTGCACTTGGATGCGGTTTGTCTGATTAGTCAAGCTGTATCAAAATCACTTGGGTGACTAGCATAATTAGGACTCACCCTCCCCAATTGACAAACTATCAGGTGAAAATCCAACACCTCGATCAAACCTTTACGGTGGCAAAATACCCAAAGGAAGCGAGAACTTCTGAAAAGCGACCTCGAGGCACCGATCTCTGTCACACCCTAACGGGTGCATTACGAACAATAGCCCCAGAGACTCCATTTCAGGCCACATATTCCTTGCAGGTAGCCGTGAAGGTTTTGTTTTGGACATACTCCAAGTACTCTCGAGTATATCTGGAGTCCCCCTTAGCCTAATTTAATCAATTCATACTTCAATTTTAACTTAAAACATACCAAGATGCAATCACAAAACATTCGCTCTGAGCACATGCAAGCACATTGATCTTTTTGATTTGACTCCATTTTAAGGCACTGGTCATTGTTTGCTTCATATATATATTGTGTATCAGCTTTGTGCTTTCGTGTGTTTACTTTCGCATCTCGTCATCTTTAATTGTCTTTCATTAAAGTATTCAAACTCCTAAGTAACTGATTCAGTTTAACATCATCACACTAAGAAATCATCCTTAGTAACTTAATAGGGTCTACCCCCCTTGGCTTCGTTAGGAGTTGAGCCTAAATAGAGGAGTCATGAACAAGGTGACAGCCTTGACTCGAGACTTGCCCCCAATGACACACTGAGTGGCTTGAAGATTTCTGCCACGTGACCCAGGTGTGTGAAAAGGCGGCAACAGAGTTATTACTTGTTATCAGATAAATCTACTCAATCAGAATCAAGCCAGATCTCCCTAGTCCAAGTGGATCTAGAACAAATCAAATACAGAATACAAACTACTTTCCTAGATCAAATGGAAATGCAAAGTAATAGATAGATCACTTACATGATATTCGTAGATCCTCTTCTCTCTGTTGATCCAAGATCCAGAATCTTCAGATCTACAGCTGCAAAACCCTGTAAATCATGTGGAAACAAGCAAACATCATATGTGTATCCAAACATATAATTGATCTAAGCTAACAGTTAAGGAATAAAGCTATAAACATTATTAACAACAACAATGTTTATGGAAAGAGATTTGTATTAATGTAATGAAGGAGATACATAGAATTACATAGGAAAGAACATTACAACCTAGCCTTAACGCTGCAATCTTCCATCCAACAATCCAAGCCAAAGCCAAGCCTCCAAAGCAAGATAGTAAGCCACCTAGAAATTCCACCAGCATAAAAGTACCATAGACCTTCCTCCCTTCACAATGGAGAGAGGGTTTAATTTATAAGGCTAAAGGGATAGAATAGGTTAAGGATTAGGAGGAGGGATCTAAGGGATCTTCCCTATAGGTTAGGAATTGAAATTGCACTCACCTAAATGATAGGGATAAACCACCACCTCATCTACCTTCGAGAAGGGTCTTGAATATTCGTTTTTTTCCCTCTAAACACGACCGACGCACTTTCCAAAAAGGGAAAAAGCGTCGTCGGTGCTCCTTGCAATGGGAGACAGAGCGTTAACGTCAACACACCAAGCATGAAGAGGAAAAGTGCCTTCGGTGCTCCTAGCATGAAGGACAAGAGTGTCGACCTTCCTAGAGAGGGAAAAAAGGCAGGAAAAACTCAATCTCAGTTAACTTTAGTAGAGAGAAACTTGGGGATTAGGCAAAGGGTTAACACATGGATCAAGAGTGCAAGATTTCGATGTAACATAATGCTCCCCAAAGCATGAAGTTAGAGGAATGCGATAGGTGAATGATTTGCAAAGTGAAGAAATATAAGGCAAGGATGTTGATTGGAAGCTGCTGCAGTACCACTGACTCAAATCTCATTTAACTCATAACATGGCTGCCGACCAATACAATGCAGATCCATGGAAGTAGAGACCGACTGAACACAATCATGGCTACTAGACACAAGCATAGATACATGATGAGATGATAACATAGCCATGACTAATAAAAAAGTGGATCCATGTAATATGACTCAAAACAAACTCCATTGCAACCTGGGCGAAGATATCTGAAAACCCAGGGTCTTCAAGCCGAACCCGCAACGATACGAATCTAACCATGTGATTACAATGTCTCGATGTCGAACATGGTAGAAACCACTTAATCACTAGTCAATAATGTAAACTGTTAACAAGTTTGAGGGTAACCATTATTGATGACAATGATCCCCAAGGTATCTCAGTAGATACCATCGAATGTGAATAAAGGACTTGAAGTCGAACACTCAATGAGATCTTTCAATCAAGATTCAATGATATAAACTCATGTCGAAAGCGAGGTAACCTACCATTAAGGCATGCAGGCCCAAGGTACCATCTAGGTTTTTACATGCAATCCCTGGATAAGATGTTGAAGTCGACAGAAATAGACCCGTTGAAGGAGGGCCATGATGAATCCCCCATTATCAACACGAAACACGATCAAATATGTTTTGGAGTAAACCAAACAGCAGAGTGATACATGAGACTGACTCAGGGATGACCAACATGATAGAAGGTAAACTGACTGTAGACAGTGAAAGGATGACCAAATTTCTCTTGAACATGGGCATGGCATGACTTGGCAGTATTGACACAAGAATGATACCAATCCCCCAATGCAACTAACGGTGAGAGTATTCTTGGACAGCTCAAAGGAGTAAGAAGACTCTAGGAATTAGTAGGACTCGAAGAAAAACTGACTACCTAAGTACTGAAATGCATATGCAAATGAGTGCCATGTTCAAGAGTGACTATGTACTGCCATAAAAAAATACAAACTCTTTCCTTAATTTCCCCATCATGATTGATGAGTACATCTTTGCTTTTTAACAAGATGGAAAAGGGTAACAAACGCTCGATATAGCTCGTCCTTCGGACGAGTCCAATCTCATATGTTTTACGAACCTGCGAAAGGATGGGTTCATTCCCAAAAAGGGTCCTTCATCGTTTGATTTTACAAGTCTAATGAAAGAAAACTCATTTGTTGTTTCATGTTTAGAGAGTCTGAAATGTCTAAGAAGACTCCAAAAGTTCCTTTTTCGTAAATAGGCCTAATCGGTCTGAAAAAGAGATAACCTACCACTGACTAGTCGACCATTCTGATACTTTTACAAGTGTGAATGTAACAAGTTCGCTTGGCAATCTTTTTGTGTTTTAAGGAGACTGAAAAGAGCTTAAATATAACTTCTGAACGAGTTCTTTTTCCATAATCCAATTTTAACAAGTCTGAAAAACAGTAAAACCATACTCGATACCTCTTCACTAAGTTTTTAACGAGCACGCTAAAGGTATAAAAGGCACTTAGAACCTTTTTCATGTTTGAACCAGAGCATGAAAAAGCGATAAAGTAAGCTCAAAACAGTTTTCATGTTTTAAACAGAGCACAAAAAATGAAAAGTAAGCTCAATTCCATCGTACTGTTTTTAACAAGCTCGAAGATTTGTTGAAAGAATGCTTAGGATATCTGCTTCATTTTTTAACGAGATTGGAATATAATAAGAACTATGCTCAAAACATGGTTTCATTTTTATGCAAGCTTGAAACCAAAAGGTAAACTATGCTCAAGGAAACCTACTTCATTTTTTAACGAGCTTGAAATAGAAAATGAACTATGCTCAAAAGGTCATTTCATGGTTTAATGAGCTCGAAACTAAAATAAAGTATGCTCAAATTGGCTTCCATTGATGGGTGATTTCCCAACATGATGTCCAGTGGTTGGTACTTTCCCCCAGTATAACTATCAAGTAACTTAACACCAATAAAGAGATAGGGTACATGGCCCCCAAGCTTCATTGAGTCTTGACACAATGGAAGAATCCGTTTCATTTTTTAACGAGCTTTACACGAAAAAGGAACGGTGCTCAAGGTAACCTATTTCATTTTTACACAAGCTTGAAACAGAAAGTAACTATGCTTCTGGACATCCATTTCATTTTTTAACAAGCTTGACATAGAATGGGAACTATGCTCAAGGAATCCGATTCATTTTCTAACAAGCTTGACACATAATGGGAACTATGCTCACAACGTATGTTTCATTTTTTAACGAGCTTGACACAAAATAGGAACTATGCTCACCGGTGTCTGTTTCATTTTTAACGAGCTTGACACAGAATGAGAACTATGCTCACAACAAGTTCTAAGCCAACATGATGTCCAGAGGTTGGTGGGTTTCCCCTTACATAAGAAGCTAGCAACCTAACTCCAGTATGAAGTCTAGAGGCTGAAGCCATGCCCCCCATTTTACCTATGATGGGAAGAAGCTAACTAGAAGGGGAAAGAATCACAAGAACATGCGGTACATTCAGGGAAGTCTGATGACTAGGAGTCACATGATAATCAGGTTTAACGAAAGAAAGCTGATCAATGGTCACAATATTCCCGTCATGGGGAAAATACATCACTCGAAAGAGTGTAGACACTACAACTTTCATGACATAAATATAATCACGCCCAAGGAGAATATTAAAATCTAAAGGACCTTGGACTACCATAACATCGATACAGATAGTTTTTCCTTCCAAAGTCATGGGAAATTGAGGAAGGATCCCTAAAGGCATTGTCAGTCTTTGATTAAAAGCCAGTATCTAATCAGTGGCTTACACAAGCGGAGGAGAACCTATGTCTTGCCAAGAAGTAGAGGATACAATGCTAACAGAAGCCCTTTCGTCAATGATAGTGCAGAGTATACTCTTCGAAGTAACTCGTACAACTATCTGGAAAGGAACACTCGAATGAAGACGATATTCTATTTGGCTACTCTAGTCAAAGGAAATAACCTCACTACTCAGAGAGGGTTCTGTCGAGAGAGACAAAATTTCCTCTTGTATAGAACAATTAGAACTAACTATGAAAACTTCAGCTGGATGGTTTTCACTCTCGATTATAAGAGAGGGACAAGATGAAGATTGTGTTGAAGGGACTACTTTAGTCTCAAAACTATCTGATGAAAGAGTGGAATCGGGTGGAGATGACATCGAATCGACCACTTGAACTTCACTCTCCAAAGGAAGATTGGGATCAACCAAGGATGGACTTGGATCAACCTCTTTGACTTCACTCTTCAACGGAAGAGTGGGATCAACCAAGGATGGACTTGGATCGACCACTTGATCAACCAATGGAGTGTCAAGGGACAACTTACGATAACCGGTTGGAAGTTGTTGTTGAGGAACAGTAATATCTTCCAACAACTTTGAAGCTTCATCCATGCAAGGACAAAGGTAAGTATGGTGCATATCCTTACATAGAAAGAAAGGATACCTAACCTTTCCTTTTCAACTCTTAACCAAAGAGTCACTAGTTGATGGGGCATCATCAACATGATGATCAGAGATTGACGACATAGAATGTTTAGACCACACTTCTAACACAAGGGAAAGACCGAGACAGTCCTTGAGAAGGTGATTACCCTTGCAAAGTCTAAAGGGAACTTAGCTTTACAGGTGCCAAAAACAGGTACATCAATACTCCCAGCATGATGGCCAGTGGCTGGTGGGCTTCCAACATGAAGGTCAGAGGTTGGAGCAATGACCTTCTTCTTAGCCTTCCTTTTCGTCTTCTTCTTACCCACCCGTTTTCTAACTCTAGAGTTTTCAACAGATGAAGAGGAAGATAGGGAAGTCGATTCAACATCCGACGAAGAAGGAGAAGGGTTACCATGAGGTTGATGCTCATGCATTAAGGACCAGAATCTGACACAAAGGGTGCATTTGGTATGACATGATTGGAGAATCACCATACAAGTAATCCTATAGTCAATCCCGGAAGGTTCAAAGTAGCCATGAAAGGAGGACCAACATCTCCACAAGGGAGAGAATTAAAAGACATACCTTGAAAAGGGTTCTCTTGACTAGTGGTCCCGGGAGAGTCTCCCATATCTAAACTCTTTAATAATCTCTGCAATACCACACAAGATCAAACACTACTCAAGTCTAAAATCCACAAGAAAACTGTGTGAATAGGAGTGGATCAAAAGTTAGGAACCTCATAGGACATGCCAAAAGGATAACTCAGATGGTCACAAGAATCCTAAGAGGGTCTCCCAATATACGCTAGGTACAAGGGAGCTCAAATCGGTAGTAGTGCTGTCTAATGCACAACCATTCACAAGGGGCCTTCCAATATACAATCGAGTACGTGAAGTACCTTTCTATATACCTCAAGGGTTCATGAAAGACCGTTCAATATACCGACTGTATGTGGAAGAACCACGCGAGTCTCAGGTTGTAGTGCAGACAAATTAATGACAGCTGCTAAGTTTTACGACGCCCGAACACATCACTAACTTACACACAGTTACTAAATGATTTTAAACCTAAGCTAGCGTTAATTTTATTTTGAGCGATTAAGTGGATGCATGATGTGTAGACAGGAAATGTAAAAATAATGCAAATCGTAGCTACATGACAATGCACATTTCTCTTTCAATGAAAACTACCTAAGCTAGGGAAAGAGTTTTATGTTAAAACAAGACATAAATCAGATATCTAAGAAAACCAAGTTCTATTCAAAGGCAACTATGAAGCTTTTAAAGATCAACACCAAATACAATTCTTGAAAAAAAATTGGCTTGTTTTTTTTTTTTGCTTCTCTTTTGATTGAGTTTCCTCTTCAGAAAAACATGAATCTGAATAATAAAGAAAAGGATAATTCTCTTTTCAGATCTACAAATAGAAAAATAGAGAGTATCTACAACACTCCATTCATTTAGAAATCAAAAGGAATATGACAAGCACCCAAACAACTCCAAAACAATCAAGAATTGCTCCAAAACAACCAAAATGCAAACAAAACTCAATGACTGAGGGGAGGAAGAGATAATGCTGGGTCTAGAGGGTGAATGACTATCACATGCAGCCTAAAAACCAAAATCCATCAAACCAAAACCCAAAAATTAAGGAAATCTGAGCCAAAAACCGAGTTTCAAAGGGTAGCGTGCTTTCCTTATTGCACCAAAGCGCCTATGAGGGGTAGGAACTTTTGCTCCACTGCAAAAGAGCACTTATGAGGGGACTAACGGACCGACGCTCCTATAACACTGCAGAAAAGTGCCTATGAGGGGACCGGCGCACCTATAACACTGTGTAAGAGCGTCGACGACGCCTTTTCTCCTAAGGAAAAGAGCGCCTATACAACGAACACTTCCGACATTAAAAAATGAAACCAACTGCGCTCTGTCTACATAGACTAGGCACTCCGGTGGAGAAAAAAAAACCAGAATAAAAGCTAAATCTCCTAGGGAAGAAGGGAAGAAGGTTTGATAGTGATCCAAAGAGCATCAAGAAGATGCAAGACACTCTTCAAAGGAAAAATACGAAGAAAGGAGGGTCTCTAGAGTCTAGAAAAAGGATTGAACAAAAAGATTTGAAATCAAAACAAAAGAAATCAGATCTATATAAGATCCCCAGCGGAGCCGCCAAATTTATTATTGGATAAATATACTCAATCAGAATCAAGCCAGATCTCCCTAGTCCAAGTGGATCTAGAACAAATCAAATACAGAATACAACCTACTGAATCCCTAGATCAAATGGAAATGCAAAGTAACAAAGATTCTGGCTACGGAACCAGAGATTCTGGGTTCGATCCCCAATGGAGTCGCCAAATTTGTTATCAGATAAATCTACTCAATCGGAATCAAGCCATATCTCCCTAGTCCGAGTGGATCTAGAACAAATCAAATACATAATACAACCTACTTTCCTAGATCAAATGGAAATGCAAAGTAACAGATAGATCACTTACCTGATATTCACAGATCCTCTTCTCTCTGTTGATCCAAGCTCCAGAATATTCAGATCTACAGTTGCAAAACCCTATAAATCATGTGGAAACAAGCAAACAACATATGCATATCCAAACATATAATTGATCTAAGATAACAGTTAAGGAAGAAAGCTATAAACATTATTAACAACAACAATGTTTATGGAAAGAGAATTGTATTAATGTAATGAAGGAGATACATAGAATTACATAGGAATGAACATTACAACCTAGCCTTAACGCTGAAATCTTCCATCCAACAATCCAAGCCAAAGCCAAACCTCCAAAGCAAGATAGTAATCTTCCTATAAATTCCACCAGCATAAAGGTACCATGGACCTTCCTCCCTTCACAATGGAGAGAGGGTTTAATTTATAAGGCTAAAGGGATAAAATAGGTTGAGGATTAGGAGGAGGGATCTAAGGGATCTTCCCTATAGGTTAGGAACTGAAATGCCACCTCACCTAAATGATAGGGATAAACCACCACCTCATCTACCTTTGAGAAGGGTCTCGAATCTTCATTTTTTCCCTCTAAACATGAAAGGCGCACTTTCCAAAAAGGGAAGAAGCGTCATCGGCACTCCTAGCAATGGGAGACAGAGTGCCGGCGTCAACGCACCTAGCACAAAGGGGAAAAGAACCTTTGGAACTCCTAGCATGAAGGACAAGAGAGCCGACCTTCTTAGAGAGGGAAAAAAGGCAGGAAAAACTCAATCTCAGTCAACTTTAGCAGAGAGAAACTTGGGGATTAGGCAAAGGGTTAATACATGGATCAAGAGTGCAAGATTTTGGTGTAACATTACTTAGTGGATCTATGAATATTTATAGTTTAGACTAGTTGATATTTGAACGCTTTATATGATTTGACCGAGGGAAGTTAAATACTAATGGTTCTTTATAAAAGTTGATTTTTATCCTCCATGAATAAGGGAAAATATGCCTTACCTCGTCCACTCATTTTATGTCACCTCCAACAATTGTGTGCATTTGGATAATATTAATTCTTTCAATCTAAATGTTCCCAAAAAATTATTTCTCAATAGTTGGCCTATAAACATTGACATATATGATATATTGAATTAGTTAATTGTTGAAGAGGGTGACAATGATAGAAAAGGGAAAGAAATTTGATGATGTTTAGAGAATTCATTGCTCTACCCTATTGCTAAATGACTTTCTTTATCTTCTTCCTCCTATATTTCAAATATTTAATGTCTTCTAACCTTGTTTAAACCTTCCAATCCATCATTTTCCTATCTTGGTAACTTTTAAAAGAAAAACACATGTGAAGATCAATGAAACCTTGTTTTATGTATCTCTAACATATTGATACCCAAAGCCTCTCTAGTTCCATGGGATTATCTTCATTTATCAATTCCTCTTAGGGATACATGATTTCAACCCTTGTTTTCCCTACTATGCCTTTGGGCATTTTCGTAATATAGTGCCTTCCTATTTTGAATTTGTAGGAAGTACCTATTTATCTAGACCAAATCCACTTATCAAAGTATTAGATTTTATTTTCCTCTTAATACCTCTATTTTTCTTCTTCCTTTACCTAGAATCCTTATCTCCACTTTTTAAGGTGTAACTTGATTACAATCCTCATCTATAATTTCCTTTGTCCTATATAGATTCTATGTTCATTATTGAAGAGCTTCACTTCCTACAAATGAGCCATTAAGTGATTTATATCTTTTTTACTCCTTGTATATATCTCTTAGAAGTTATAGAGATGTTTCCCTTTCCCATTGGTCCTCACCGCATTGAAATTTCTAGAATGTTTCCATCAATTGAAAAAAGTCATCTCCTACAAATAATATATTGGTTCTTATTCCCCTAAATATATATTATCATCAAAAGGGCCATTATTCTTAGAATTTTTTTTTTCAGAAGAAAAATAGCAGTTCCTTGATATTCATTTGAAGAAAAGGTAACGATATACATATCTATGATGCTAGGTATCATACAGCCAAAACACACAAATAGTGCTCAACAAACTGAGCATCCAACCATGCTAAGAGACAATACTGCTAGAAGCCAAAAAAACTTCAGAAAATAACACCCTATAACATAGCTTACAAAAAGGTGCAAAAAAACACCCATACAAAAACTCCTCAAGAGAGAAAAGTAACAGAAAAATGGACAAAGGAAACCCGAAACAGACAATACCACCAATATAGGGGACAAGATACTCGTCCATCGAAAGAGTAAACATGTAGCTACACGAGATTTGTTGGGCCTCGGGACAGAAGGGAAGAATTCATGTAGAATTCTGCCCAAGTATGGAAGAAGAGTTTAAAGAAGAAGAAGAAGGAGCTACGACAGAGGAAGCAACATCAAAGGAAAGGGAAGAATGTTGCGATAGAAGAGGGAAAGTGAAGAAGAAGACAAAGAGAAGGTGAGGAAGCTACGCTAGATAAGTAAGCCACAACTGAATGAAAGAGCAAGATATGAGATGACATGGAAGAATATTCGCAGAAGCAGGCATGCAAAGAAGCGTAAGGATACGAAAATGGCAGTAAGGCATAACATTGAGAAAGAAATAATACTTAGTGATCATTAGTATGAGCTCGGCTAGAGCTTGTGAAAACCACATGCGTAAAGGCATCTTTGTAAATCGGGTCGATAGCACCTTTTTGTTATGTATTGCTAGAATAGGAAAGATAACCTGTTGGCTGAAGATAGCAAGTCGGTTGGGATAGCGATTAAAGATGAATTTATTAGAGTCTATATCGAGTCAGTATTGAGTATGTAATAAGCACGTATGGGATCTGTATCGACTCTGTAATAAGGCTATAAAATAAGGAACCCAAGTTGTAAATGGGTTAGATAGTTTTGGCTGATTAGCTGATACAACAATTTTTAGTAAATCTATAGAGTCTTGGAAAAGACGCTTGAGCTATACTTGAGATAGATAGTTTTGGTTAATGACTCTGGATCGCTAAGTGCATCATAGAAGTGGTTCTACAGAAGGTAGAGAAGGTCATGTCGATCCAGTATGTGTGCGGATCTCTAGTAGGAGTAGAGTAGAGTGAGAAAGAGAGAAGATCAAAGAGCATGAGAGGGAGGAAAAGTATGTAAAGATATAAGAGAATATATTGAATAGAGTCTGCAACTTCAAGCACAAAAAAAAGGTGCATCTATTTCCTCATGCCAATGCCAGATGAAGAGCACCTTGTGGTTTTTTCTCATATGGGTTTCTATGTTACATATTGTGTATATGTGTGAATGTTGAGTAGCTTAGTTAAATGCGTAAATGTTGTGTTCAATGATTGATTGAATAAATGGTTGCAAATGGATAAATGTATGAATATTGCATTATAGTAATAAATGTGCCTATGATGTCTACTCACAATGTGCTTGTGTGAAATTGCATGAATAAGAGTTGAATCATAACTTGGTGTCAAAGTACTATGCAAACCAGTATCCCACCCTCCCGTTCTTTGTTGGAAAACATTGGCGCAAAACCAAGGTACTAAAACACCCTCCCGCACAAACTACGGAAACATGGTTCTAGCAATTACACATAAGGACTGAGATATCTCAAATGAGATGACATTTGTGTCGTAGGTGCTGTTGGTTGAGCTCCCCTCCATCGAGACGATATCTTGGGATTTGATTTGCTGACCAAAAAGGGGCTGAACCTGGGTCCAACATGATAGAAGGACAGAAAATCCAACAAATGGTTCTGATTCCTAGACCTTAAAGTGTTGTGGAAAGGGATATGTTCTGGAAACCAACAAAACCAGAGATCCAATACTGGGTGGATGCTAAAGAGCTAGAGTTTGCATGAAAAGAAAGTGAAGGATCTCGGTGGACACCGACAAAGTGGTTAGGGCAGTACATTTATTTAGACATTCAAGAGGTTTTCTTTGTCGAGTTTCACATTGTGTTACACAAGTGGTTGGGTAACCTAGCAACCCAGCAAAGGAATTTCTAAGGAGGAGAACCAAAAGAGTGGATTCCATTCTTAATAGAGCGGTTGAAAAGAGTAAACAACCATATATCAAGTGTTGTGGAATTTTGGGTAGAAAATATCCTAGAAGGATATATTACTGAGTTTGTTGTTGCCACATTAACCTCATACAATGAGGCAGAGCAAAATAATTTCCAAGGACCACGTAGCAGATACCTGTTATCTTTAAAGACGTGGATAAAAATGCTTATATGTGAAAAAGGAATTTTGTGAATGATAGACTGAATATAAAAGAATGGCTATGTCTCAGCAGAAATCTAGAGTGAGATGTTCCCAGGAGATAGTGGAACTAAACTAGACCTAGGATTTTTAAGATGCGGAAGAAGATTCAGGTCCGACAAAAGACAAAAAACTATGTTCATGCAAGGGAGTAACAGCACAGAGCGAGAAGAAGAAGGCTATGAGTTTTCATCGTACTTAGATTAAGGCTCTTGTGACGAGGAAGAGGGATATTAGCTGATCTCAGAAGGCGACGAAGAGTCCAAAGAGTCAACTGAAGCTCTAAAACAAGAACATGTACACAAATCAACTACAGTACCAGAGGTAATATCGCAAGACCTGTCTCCAAGTATTTATGTAGATACGAGTAGTACTAACACTGTAAATAGCAGAAAAGGAAGTCCGACTAGTCCAAATTTTGTTTCGGCTGTACTAGTAGTCAATACAGCGGCAATCAATCCAATGGCTAGAACTAAAATTAAGCTCCCAATCTTCAATGGGAATCAACTGGAAGACCCAGAGCAGCATTGGTTTCTGTGTGATGCTTTCTGGACTGTACAAAAAATCTAGGATGAGAACATCAAGAAAGAATAGATGATCACGACACTACGAGGTCATGTGATAGAGCGGTATATGAAATTTTCCATAGTACCAGTAGGAGTTGTCCCGAAAACACTCAACGAGATTCGATGCGGGTTGATAGATGAATTCAAAAAGCCAAAGTCCGAATCCCAATGCATCACTGAGATAAAAGAAATTAAACAGCTACCGACATAATCTATTTGGGATTTTGACCAAAGATTTAAGACATTAATGGCCAAAGTGAGTTTCCAAATGCCGGATGTGCAACACAAGGAATGGTTTATTGTTGCCTTGTTGCCACATATCTGAACGTCATTGATGCAACGAAAAATCATGACAAAGACAAAGGCTTTGGAAATAGCAATGAATTTATAAGCCTCACCAGTTGGGGACACTGGCTCAGGAATCATGTGAATTTAGTCACAGTTGGCCAATCTTATGGTGCAGCTCCAGGACATTAAAAGAGGCAAGGAAGTTCAGGAGGAACTATGGTGTAAAATATGCAGACCACATGGACACCATAAAGATAATTGCTTGAAGCTAATGAACTATGTCGTAGCAGGTGCACCAAACCCATTAAAAACCCAAGGAATGCCTTGGTGTAGAATATGCCTGACTAGAGGTCACAAGTATAAGGAATGGCTGCACTTACAGGAGAATGTGAGTGCACACGCTAGTCTGTATTGTAAATTTTGTAGATCATTAGGTCATGATGAAAAATACTGCAGAGTACTTCAGTTGCTGCAAGAGAAGATGATGAATACCTACTTAATGAAAAATGATGAACAAATGCAAGTTGAACGAGCGCAACCTATGTATCAGCCTACGCGGTATCAATAACAGCAATATCCTCAACCACAATACCAACATAAACAATATCCTCAATAAAAAAATACCCTCCGCAAAGGGGGGTGGGAATTTTAGAGGTTGAGCACAACAAGGAGGAGGATTTGGTCGAGGAAGAGGCCAAATCATATGTTATAATTGAGGGCAGCCCAGATATTTTTCTCGAGATTATCAAAGTCCTTCGAAAAAATGTACATATTGTAAAGCATTTTACCACACTGTTGAACAATGTCTGCAGCTTATTGTGAAATGGAAGGCTAGAATTGTCGTTAACCCCAACCCAGTGTGGAATCCAAATCCAAAACCCAATGCGAATTTTCAAATGCTTTCTGTCAAACCCAAAAAACCCAACCTTGTTGTAGTCACAAGAGGAGGTGTTGCGATGGGAACAGACCAAAATACACCGCAAGGAAAACCAAAAGTGCGACCTACTACACAAAAGAAAGCTCCACTAGATGTTTAGCAAGAGAAGGAAGTCTTCTTGGAGGCGCAACAAGACTTTGTTGATACCAATCAACTATCAAAATCTTGACAAGTTAGATCTATGCCCGAACGATTTGAACAAATAATCAGGAGGTCGCCCATGAAAAAGGTTAGTAAGCTCAATGAATTTTTCAAAATTTGTTTAGCACTAATCCATGATAAATATGTTGTCACAGAATTGACAACACTCATAGAAGAAAACTCAGAAGACCTGTGAACTGAAAAAAGAATCAATCATATCGGGAGAAAAGTGAATACAGGTCGAGAACTAAGAATGACTGCGTAGATAGGAGATTATGATATGGAATATATCATATTAGAACTAGGCCCAGATGTCATTATATTGACAAGACATACATGGGAGAGCATGAATAAGCCACGAATAGACTGGTCTCCTATTCAGCTACAGCTTGCAAACTAGTCGAAGGTTCTACCAATTGGTGGACTGACCCAAGTACTGGTAGAAGTCAAAGGGTTGAGAAAATATGCTGACTTTGAAGTCATTGACATTATCGATGACACAAACTAGCCATATCCTATAAGGAATTTATTGGGAAATAGACAACCAAACTATTATAAACTCCAAGAAAAGGATCTTATCTTTAGAAGATTATGAAATAAGAGTAGTTGCGCCCATTGATTCACTTGAAGGGAAACAATATGTTGAGCCTGTACACAGTGAAGGGAAATAAAATTATCTGGACCAACTGTATAACATTATTTCTTTGAAGGAATATTATATTAATCCCAGAGATGATGGAAACCTGAGCTAGAGGAGTGTAAGCTCGTGCATGTCCAACTCGGACGATGCTCTGGAAAATTGGCAGAATAGGCTGCATGAAGTCTCCATGCGCATATGTGTGAGAATTACAAGAAATGTTGGAAGAGTAGGATCCAAAGAAAGCGAGTTTCCTACATATGAAGTATTTCTTAATCTTGCATCCTTTTTAGAAAAAAATGAAGAAAAGGTGACATAATCACAACGATTGTCCGGTTTGGACTATGTGCAGAAAGCTACGCCTGCTAGATGGTGGGGTACACATAAACAATCTATCTCTGAATGGATGCAATGTAGGAGACTAATGCAGATAAGATTTGGAGAAGAGATCAGCTATTTTGATAAAAAATATACAGGACTGAAAGATCCTGGTAAGCATATTGATAAATGTCACATAGTTTGGCAAGAATATCTGCGACAAGAATGGGTTCACTGGTTCATCCACACTTTGGAAATGGTGCTAAGAAGTTGGTACACCTCAGAAGAGCTGCAACAAGGAACCATTGAGTGGAAATATTAGTTGTAATCTTTACCCGGACATTTGAATTCACAAGTGAACATCCAACAATGGATGTTGCACTACAGGTAATAAAGGAGATAATATTTGAAGAGATACCTGTTGCTGACACACACTTCCATCAATGCAGCATAACTACGCCTAACAACATGGTGTGGTATAATATCAAGAAGGATCAGAGTGATAGTGACCCATCCACCATAATCTCCACATGTCATAAGGAATGTATTAAGTGGAAAGAGATCACACGTATGAAAATACATAACACATTGTTAGACATGGCATAAAAAAAGGACATAGAAAGGGGGAAAGATGTTATACCAACGTTGCACAACATTGTGAAAAAGAGAACCAAGTTGCAAGCAGTGCAACAGCAGGAGGGGAGAACTCTGAGGAAAAACATAAAATTCAAATGAAATGACCCTATCATAGATTGATACCATGATTGGCACGATAATTAGTAAAGTAATCACAGCGTATTTGTTAGTCATTAATTTGGAAATCTCCATAGAGTTGGATGACATACCTTGGATTAATGTCCACCATAAATGACAATAACCGTGTTTCTAAATTCCAGCTAAGTGACGGTGTGCCAAAAAAGTTTCCTTAAATAACCCATGCTACCACCCTGGACCGTTCGAAAAAGGGAGTACTTGTTAAGTACAGAATGCTCCTGTGAAGGACCACTATTAAGAAGTTGTTTTTTCATAATACGCATTGTTGCCATATCCAGAATGAGTGTGTCTAGAACCAGAAGGAGCAAGTATTGAAGGTAACTTGATGAGCAGAAACCAGCTCGTCTCTATTAGGAAAGTTAGTGTTAACTCCATAGTGAAACCTCGATCCTATCCACTACTCCCATGCAGCACGGTACAGGACATAGTACCCCAAGGAACCAGCCTCGACCAATCGCGGGCAAGGTTCCACCTCAGTCTCTAGAGAAACTCAGAATGCAGAAACACAAATCACCTTCAGTCCCAAAAGGGAGGCAGCCGATGAAGAAGCTGTAGACTGAGAAAGCTGCAACAATACCACCATCCGAGGAAGAACAAGAAGACTTCGAAACAAAGAATTTATTGTTGCCTTACATTCCACCAAGAAGGACGAATGCACTACTGGTTAGAATCCATGCCAAGAGACATGTTACATCGGTAGCACCTAAAAAATCCAAAAGATGTGAAAGTACTGTAGGATATCATGCCTCGGCTAGAAAAACTACCCTTTCAAGATTCATACACCAGTGAAATCCATGACCTGGATAGGAAGAATTATATGAAGCTAGCTCGGGATTCACCAGAATTACCAAACCGGTTTGTTCCAATGCAATGGGAACATGGACTAGAACAGTCGAGGTTACTATCACTTCTCTTCTTGCCGCACTTTGGTCGGACCAGAGAGGTGGATATTTATGTAAAACAGTTGCTGGTAGTCTTTCATGCAAGTTTCCTTTGGTTAGAAAAGCTGCATCAATCTATTTTGATCTCATCTTAGTAATCACGGGACTTCTAAGAGCAGGGTGGGACCTTGTAGCAACCTTTGAGGAAGGAATTCACCCAGCTAATATTTCACAAGCCCAGGAAAAGTAAGGCTTGGTCAACTCTATCGAAGAATTTATAATATCATCCATTAAGGACCCTGTTACTCATATGGAAACCATGATATTGACGCATAAACTATTGCATGTTTCGAGACCAAAGCAATGTACTACAAGAATAGTGATGTTGGCTGCACTCTATGGAGAAGGAGTTCAAATCAATTTGTCTCAATTCTTTCTTAATGATCTACTCCAGGATGCCACTTCAACACAAGAAGAAGGTACTCCTTTTCATTATGATTGGTTGTTAATTCTGATCTCATTTACTGTGTGGTCCAAGCCCACAGATTATTAGCAGGTAGACTTACTTTTCCTATGTAGAGGAGCGAGATACCATAACTTGTGGTTCTCACCTAACAAAGGCCGATAGCTGAGTAGCAACATTGAATTATTTTTCCATAATGAAGCTTTATGGAACCTAGTAAAGAAATAGGTAAGGCTTAGTGCAAATACCACACTCATATTTCAACATACTATTAATTTTTTGTTAGCACCCCACTATGTATACATCCAACCACGTCGAGACCCCCGAGGACAGTGGTTACAAACACAATTTATGCTCACGATGGATATATAGAGATCATTATCAGTGATTCGACAGAAGATTGGAAACACGAGGGATTGGCACCTCTCGGATAGAAGAATATCCAACAAGCAGATGCAACAATGCCAATTCAAGCTCAGCCCAATTAGGCTTAGATTAAGCCGTTGCTAGAACACTAACAAAAGGATGCACTAAGAAGTACAAAGATAACATCCACACAAGAAATGAAAAGCTAACAAAGAATCCAATACTTCTCGTAAGGATGATGAGGAATTCACATCATTGGCAGAGGCTCTACAAAAAGCTGCGCAGAAATGGTTCAATGACCTTGGACGACAGCATAATCAATTCACTACTACCATCACAGATAGGTTGAATGATATTGGAAGAACAATTGACATAATCAAACTAGTAGTAGAATGCACACCGCATGTATTGCCATCGCAGGATGCACCTAGTTCGTTGCAAACACAGGAAACCCTGTGAGCTAGGGAAGACCACCCCATTAAAGCACAACTAAGGAGAGAAGTGTTGGGGTAAGAAAACCTAGACCTCGACGAGGTGGGAAACACTAATGGCCCGATTTTATTAGATTTTTCAAAAATACAATTGAAGGATGTGCATGCTTTACAGAAACCAGCGGCTACATAGATTCAGATATGGGGAAATACCCTTGAAAAATAGGTAAAACACTCAGTAAATACTATCAGCTACTCAAGGGAAAAATGAAATAGACCACATAAGAAGCAAGGAAAGAAGAAGTAAGTAGAATCTCACACATGTTATTAATATTGTTTATTTGAATTTGGATGATGTTGAAATATCACACGGTATTCCATTAGAAGACAAGGTACGTAGGCTAGGAAAGATATCAACTGACCTTAAGAACAAAGTAACAAAATTAGAGGAGCAAAGGATTCCCAGCACACCACCAGAAGTGTTGGAAAGTAGACTTGACACAGCCACTTAGGCTTCAAAAAGGATAGAGGAATCAGAGCAAACTTGTGTTAATGTTGTAAACCAAGTCTCCTAGACTTAGGAAGCTCTATTGGACGATGAGAAATCACAAAATATTTCAACTAAGATCACTACGGTGGAATAAAATACCACGTAGATGTGAAATGAGATGAAGCAGTTTCCCTTGGAGCATAAAAAGGTCAAGACAATAGAAGTACGCAGACTCCAGCTGTTAGATTTTCTTAAGATTTGATTAGCTTATCTAGGATCTTTATCTGAAAGAATAACAAGTATAGAAAAATACATAAGATCTAAAAGATACACAAGACACAAATATTTTCATCGGGGAAACCATAAAGGAGAAAACCCCCGCAAACTTCTTCAGAATAGTAAGATGATAAAAAAGCAGTAATAAGAAAGGTTCAGCAGCTAAGTTTCTCTCCTCCCCTGACTATCTCTCTCTCTCATGCGCCTTATATAGTGTGTGATTTGTGTGTAAATAAGGGAGAGTGCCTCCCTATTTATACCTTTATTTATACCTTTACAAGTCACTGACAAAATATAATACTTGAGCCTACATGTCATCTCACATGGGGCCCACTTCTCCTAGAGAGACCACAATTACATATTACATGATGTTAAACTGGGGACTATTGCCCTGACTTACAATAGAGGTTGTACCTCAAGGTCTAGACACAATTTAGACATCTTGTAAAGGGGTAACACACATCCCCAATGGGGGTACAACAACATACAATGATAATATACATCAAAATATCTTCCAAAGTTACAAATACATCAACACTCCCTCTTAAATAGGAAGGTATTCTATGTCTACATAGTGATCAACATATTTGGTCAGGTCTTCATTGCATCGTCATCATCACAGAGTCATAGAGTCTTCATCATAGCTGCTGCCGTCATCTTCTTATAGTTTTATCATCATCCCATACTATCTGTCATCAGAATTTTCTATAGTGCCAGCCCTTTTTCATCCTGGATGTAGGCCTAGCCCTCTTCCAGGTCTTCATAATATCTGTGAGCAAGCCATCAAGTAGGTACTTCTCAGGACTTATTATATTCCTCTTGCAAAACCTGCAGGATCTCCCAGGACTTATTATATGCCACTACAAAACCTGAAGGAGCATCCCAGGACTGATTACATGCCTTGCAACACCTGTGTACCCTACTATTACCTCATCATCTTCAGATCATCTCATCGCCACATGGAGCATATCCCAGATACACATAACACAACACTTATATCAACGACCATGGGAGGCCCAGCCTACCACCATGTCGAAAAGGATCTCATCACTTACATCAATGACCATGGGAGGCCCATCCCACCACCATGTCAAAAAGGCTTAGTAATTACATCAACAACCATGGGAGGCCCAACCTACCACCATGTCGAAAAGGCTCTAAACACTTACATCAACGACCATGGGAGGCCCAACCTGCCACCATGTTGGAAAGGTTCAGCACTTACATCAACGACCATGGGAGGCCCAACCTACCACCATGTCGGAAAGTCTCTCAACACTTACATCAACAACCATGGGAGAACCAACCTGCCACCATGTCAGAAAGGCTCAACACTTACATCAATGACCATGGGAGGCTCAACCCGACACCATGTCGGAAAGGCTCTTATGTGTATCTGCGTCTTCTAGAATCATCACTTCCCCTTGGAAGGAACTTGATTTGAAGTACACCAAGCTTCTCTCTAAAGTATTTAAACTTCACTCTGGCCATTTCTATCATAGAATCACATCAGGACTGATTATGTCCAAGAATAACCTACGAGATTCGCCAAGACTGATTACATATGAGGACAACCTACATGACTGATTACCTCTGAGAAACCTATGAGCTTCGCCAAGATTTTATGCTCAGACAACCTGTCTCACTGGATATGCTAGAACTCATCACTCCCTCTTTTGATAGATCTCGATCTAGATCACATACTGGAGCTTTACTGCTACTCTCTGCATCATACAAAAATGCAATCCAATCAATCAAATAAAATATTAGCTTTCAAAAGAAGCATACTACCTCACAAATAACAGAGCAAGTGGAAACATATTTTTCCTCAGCTATACTCAGTTCCATGCAGGACTACTTCCTGCTAAACCAAGAGAACACTCATGATTCCATACTGAAGAAACACCCCAAAGTGCTCTTCCTATCAATGGAATTTCCTGCCCAATATGAATCCACATAACCTTATAGGTTAATCTTCTTATTCGCGTCATACTTGAGCCCATAATCAACTACAGCCTTCAGGTACCTCAGATATGCTTTGCAGCAATCAGGTGAACATGTCTTAGATCCGTTAAGAACTATCTCAATATGTTCACAGCAAAGCAAGTATCTAGTCTTGTATTCGTTAGGTACATCAAGGATCCAATCATCTGGCGATACATCGTGGCATCAACCAACTCTGATGAAGCATCACTCAATAGCTTCAGGTTCGATGTCATAGGTGTGGACATGGCCTTGTATTCCATCATCCCAAACCTCTTCAATATCTCCACTGCATACTTCCCTTTTCCAAGGGATATTCCATCCACACTCTTCCACACCTCCATGCCTAAAAAGTAGTGCATCATACCCAAGTCCTTCGTCTCGAACTCGGTAGCAAGATTCCTCTTCATGTCAGCAATCAACCCATCCTCACCTGTCACAAATAGGTCATCTACATACAGTATAAGTATCACTGGGTTCCCTTCCTCAACCTTGTAGTAAAGGTTGGAATCTTATTTACTCTTGGTAAATCCCAAACTATTCAGGAAGCTGTCAATCCTACCATACCACATCGAACCTGAGAATAGTCTACAGTCACTCCCTCTGAAGTGGAGCATCATTCTTCCTCTGCCTTTCGTACTCTATGTATTGAAACATTATGTAATGGAGTGACAAGTATCTTCCTCTGCTACTAATATTCTATGTATCCATCTAGGGTCATTGGATACCAGGATCCTCTATCTTGAACTTTGTTGAAAATTTATTCTCTTACCCATCTGTGAGCTTGTCATCCTCTATAGGCCTTCATCTTCAATATTGTAGAAAATATTAATATCTTCATCACTCTAGGTGATCTTCAATCTCCTTATGTAACTATATGTTCTATCCCATGGGTTCCTTCTGAGCTCGTACAAGGCCTTCTTTAATTTGCACACATGAGTCTGTCTGTCATGTGTCTCAACTCCCAATGGCTTCTCTACGTATACTTCCTCCTTGACTACATCATTCAATAATGTTATCTTGATGTTAGCTAATGTATCTCCCATCTCATACCTATACGTATGGATATAATGGAAGTGTACCACGTCACTGGTGCAAATGTCTCTTCGTATTTTGTGCCTTCTTTCTGTGAGAATACTCGTGCTACGAATATTGCCTTGTATCCCACGATGCTTCCATATATTGCATGTTGGGTCTTATATATCCATATGGAAGACACTATGGAAATCCCTTCAGGTCTCGACACCGCATCCTAGAAATAATTCTTCTTGAACTGGTACTCTTTCATCATAGTCTCCTTCCCTTTCTTCTTGGCTACTTCTTCATAGCTGGAAGTTTCTGCATCAATTGTGTCACTCAACAATGTCACATAACTAGAGTGTGTATGATTCCTCTTTCTTTCTTTGGAAGTTTCATCATACTATTCTTCATCTTGTATTATTTCTCATGCCCAAGGTGGTATTCATCTCTTGAGGTGGATCTATCATTCTCTTTATATTATTCTGAAGCTCTTTATTTTGTCATGGTGTCTTTGACCCGGGAAGCTTCAGGTTCCTCTTATGAACCATCATTACTTGTTATTTCGAATGATCTACAAGTCAAGTTCAGTTTCATGATTAGAAACATATTATAATTTCCAAAGCACATTAATAGTGACAAATATATTTCACATAGCCATGCGACTATTTTAGCCAATGCTACAACATTCATCCATATCATGTATACATATAGTAAATTCTAGATGCATTCTACCCCAATGTTATTAAGAGTGTGTACTAATCCTAATATGTCAGCAAATAGGTTTCAATCTAGATAAGTAGTAATGGAATGTTGTACACCATCATTAACTTCTTACCCATTATGTGAAATTCAGTAGTATGAATGCAAAATACTCAAACATCAACTGAATATAAACAAATGTATAGCTAAACAATATCATGAAATAATAATTGAATACTTATCTTTATTTATTTCATGGGTAGAGTCCTTCTTGAGGCTTTAGCTTCATCATCTTCTTCATTCATAACAACATCATTTCTTATCCAAATGCTAAGATGGATAAGAGGTTATTCAAGAATTGAGTCCTTCATATTCATCATCACTTGAGGGATCTTCTTTGAATCATGAGAGCTTGATCTCTAGTTGCTCCCATATTCTCTTCTCTTATTATGAGTCGATCTTCTTCTTGTGTGCACTCTTCTGAGATTCTGTCGAAGGTAATCACTTCCTTCTAGCACACATTCCTCGAATTAATGAATCCCATGATCTTGGGAGGCCATTCAAGGTGTTTATAACAATCTCTTATTCATCTTCGATTGCTTCATCATAGCATTGAACACTTCCTTTTGGTTTCTTCAAGGATGACACATGAGGGATGATATGATCTTTAATAGAATATGCAATGATTCTCTTTGCTCTAGCCTTAGCCTCATCTCCCTCTGGCTCTTAGAACTTCCTTACTAAAATACTGATCCAAGTCAATTTCTTCAAGGATCACAGAGGTCCTATACTTCCATACTCGGAAGTTATCAGCTTCACCAAGCTTTTCATCAAGCTGGGTGTGATTAGTCATTTTCAAATGAGAACCTCAAATGTAAATAGCAAAAATTTAGATCTTACCGATTTGAGGTGTCAGTCCCGGTTCCGGAGCTGGCTAATCTAGGGTTTGTCAGAGAAACCCTAATTTTCAAAACTTGGAATTTCAAATTTCCGATTGGATAGAAAGAATAGCCTCTTCAACGCGAGCTGTCCAATGTAATCCTTTTCTGAAAATAGTGGAGGGAAGCTTTCAGAACAAGAATCCCTAGTTTTTTAATTTCTTCTACAGAAACGACTAATATTGATTCTGTTGTATCTCTGATGGTTTGACTCCTTACATTCTAAAAATTCTCACTAAGATATATTGATATGTACTCTTTCCAACCCCATAGGTTAGAGTAGAAATGGATTCTCCAAGTGGGACTTATGGTTATTTTCCCAAGGGGACTGTTTTGGGGGTTGTTCAGTAAAGAAAACTTATATGGACTGACATGTGTCACTGTTTCACATTTTGGGTCTGAAAATTGTACCACATAAACTAAAGTCCGTGCCCTGCCTGTAACATCTTTTGAAATTTTTTTTGGGCCTTCCTAGCCCTAGATATAGTAAACATCCCTAGGTCATTGTTTTATGACTGTATTCTGGAGGAGGCTAGAACCTTGATTTGGAGGAACCATATCTCCTGCAGTATAGTGAATATAAGGCTGAAACTTTTACACATTGTACAACATGAATTTATCTTCAGCCTATAAATGTTTCAACTTCTGGTCCTTCACCAATCTCATGTTATAATGAAATATCTAGGATTACTAAATTCAGTCTTGTAGGGTTTTCATGCATGAAACCCTAATTTCCATTAGCTACCATTACAGTTGTATTTCGGTTGTACAGTGAAAGTTCTCTGATTCAGAAACTGATACCACCAATATATGTTCCATAGTGAGGCAATTTATCCTAGCCCTCCTTTCTTGATGATCTATGGAGAGAACACCTTCAACTAGGAAGCCCTAGTTCCCACAGTTGCACAGTGCCTTCTTTCAGAGAGGCTCTGATACCTTGTTAGATTTTCTTAAGATCTGATTATATTATCTCATATATTTATCTGAAAGAATAACAAGTACAACAAAATGCATAAGATATAAAATATACACAAGACACAAATATTTTCATCGGGGAAACCATAAAGGGGAAAACCCCACAAACTTCTTTAGAATAGTAAGATGATAAAAAACAATAATAAGAAACGTTCAATAGTTATCCTTCTCTCGTCCTCTGACTGTTTCTCTCTCTCATGAGCCTTAGAGAGTGTGTGAGGTGTGTGTAAATGAGGGAGTGTGCCTTCCTATTTATACCCTTTCAAGTCACTGACGAAATATAAGACTTGAGCCTACATGTTATCTCACATGGGGCCCACTTCTCCTAGTTAGACCAAAATTACATATTACATGATGTTACATTGGGGACTATTTCCTCGACTTAAAACGGAGGTTGTACCTCAAGGTCTAGACATAATTTAGAAATCCTGTAAAGGGGTACACACACCCCAATGGGTTACAACAAAATACAATGATAATATACATTAGAATATCTTCTGAAGTTACAAATACATCAACATCAATAGCAAACCACTGTGTTGTGCGCACAACTGTAGCGTGAGGAAAAGGTAGAGGAATTGCAAGCTAAAGCATAAAGAGTCATAGGGATAATTCAGCCTGTGCATTAGAAGGTGTGCAAGGTAGCATCCTTGATAGAAAGAGACATGTTGGAACACGTCAGTTCTGGACTAGTGGAACACATGCATAAAAGAGAGAAGTAAGTGCACATAGAAACAAAGAAGTTGTTGAAAATTGTGGAGGATTTTTAGAACAAAATCAACTCAAGTCAGTTTATGGAGCACTAGCTCGTGTGGCTCGGGACGAACCACAGGTGAGTGTTTGGGGGTTGTTAGGACTCGAGACAGAAGAGTAGAATTCATGTAGAATTATTCCTAATGTAACGTTCCCGACCCTCCGACCGACGAAGAGGACGCTACTATCACCAAACATACAGGCAAATAGCCCCCATGAACATGAACATGCATATAATGCTGAAATAAAAAGCTTAAAACCTAAAACATACTAAGATGCATAATCCTTCATATACACAGCAAAAGCAAACATACATTCATGCAAGCATACCACCTATTTGTTATATTCATTAATCAGTAAGTATAAATGCAGAGACAAAATAGTCAAGAATAATTATCTTAAACGGAATTCGTCCTGCAACCAGCTACATCACTACAATGTTCCACCCAACCATAGGCCAGCGTGCTCATCAATCTCTCAGCAACACTGTCGCCCCCGAGCTGGGCATGATTCCTTAAGGAATAAGGGTCAATGCATGCTTACACATAGCCAAGGTACACAAATCAGCCAAACCCCATAGTAGGGTTTATCAAGTTGTCAAGGAGTTAGGAAAGGATAAATGCTAAGCTAGTGGCCTCAATGGAGAGCTAAGGATGCCTACACTAGAGCTAACATGACTTCTAAGACATCCACACACCTGACACCAGGAATCAGTCCTTTCTCTGCTTCACAGTCCCTCAGGCCCTGATTTACCTTTCCAATACTCTTCAAGGGTTGTGGAGAAGTAAGCCATCAGTCTCACTCTTTCTGAGTGGCTCCAAACACCAGTTTCTCAAGCATACCCAGCCTCTAATCCTACTCTCAATAGTCTGAATACCAACCACTGCATACCACAGTAAAACAAATTGTTCATGGCTCTATGAAGAAAATAAGGACACCATGGTAACAACCCAAATGAAAAGGTGGACACAGATCAGGTCAAACAAGATGTTTCAGAGTTGTTCTTGTCCCTAGCATGGCCAAAACAACTCAGCGGCAACCAAAAGATGATTGCATTCACAACAATAAACAACATGGGGGAAAACTGCAACAAGCCATGAACAATGGAGGGAAACTGCAGCAAACTGCCAAATAAAGGGAGAAACCCCAGCTCCAGCTCAACAATGAAGTGGCAGCAACATTACACAGTCCCCAAACAGGAGAGAAGTTCGATTCTCAATCCTGTACAAGGGAGAACATGTACGTAGACCACAAGTCGTGAGGGTAACGCACATACCCATAGCCCCTGAGCATGAATGGCTTACACAGTCTGATAATGAGAGAAGGGAGAAATGATCCCCTATGGGAACAGGAGGAAGAACAGACCCCTGACCAGCAATCGGCTAGAGAAGGAAGAACAGACAAGACCACGATGGAGAACCCCAACAGTGAGAGAGGAAGCAGAATCTTTCTCTGTGTGAGGTTAACCAGAATGACTCACGGTGGGAGGAAGAATAAAACTGTGAGTGGAAGAGTGGAAAGAGTGGGGGATAATGGTGAATGTCCCTCTGCCCCCCGCATGAGGAAGAGCGAGCTTGCTAGTGGAGCATACATGGGGCAAAGAATGGCAGTTCTACCACCCACCACTCCCTAGCCATAACTGCTCCCAACTAATAGACAGCAGAGGTTTAAATGGGTGGTCGACACATGGAAAACTCCCAATGACCCCCCCCACAAGTTGGGCAACCCCCCCTCCCCTTAACCTTAGGAATCATGCCCTTTTCATCTAAATTTGCACCGTCGTAGCTGGCTGTAGGTTTATTTTAATTGATGTGCATTTTTACATGATGCAAAACTATAATGTGCCAGATAGCATGATATACCATTGGCAACGATCCCAATTGCCGAAACATACACAACCAAATTGATGGTGGGGCTTTGGCCTTGAGCTCCACACCAAGATTAATTACAAAATTACATCATGTACCTTTTAATGCAAACGAGGTCAAAACTGGGGTATTACAATCCCCTCCCCCTTGGAATAACATCGTCCTCGGTGTTCCAATACATAGGAATACATATACAATTTGCACATCAAAATGTCAAAATTTTTGCAGATCTATCCCACGTTTAATTATTTACTTGAACTTTCAGGACCAAGCCCCTCGGCTTCCATGAATTTCTCCTACTGGTTCTCATCTTTCGACTCATCCCCAAGTCGAGGAACTTTGTGGTTGCTGCTCTCTTTATGTTCCCTCGTTGGGCAGTCCCGACGTAAATGCTGTCCTCCACATTTCCAACATTTCGATGGCTGCTTCATCTTTACTTGCTCAATTTCCTTTGAGTCTTCATGCCTGGGACATTTCTTAACGGATCGCTTGGACGAATGTCCCATCATTGATCCACTTTCCTTGCCTTTACGGATTGCTCCCAGAAGTATTTTTACCTCCTTTTGCAAACCGATAGAGTCTTGCAAAATCTGGTGGTTCATCTCATTCTACCTTTTCTGTATCTTAAGCATCTCTCCAATATTCTCTTGGGTCCTAGCAATCATTTGAAGGAGACTTCCAGCCAAGTCCAACAACTTTTGGTCTGCTGCCATGATCAATGTGCACCACTGGATTTCACCTTTCTCACCTGTAAAATGCATCATTGAAATTCTGTTAGACCAAGCATAATATAGACATTAATATCAGTTAATTAATTTCCCAATTGGCATGACAGTCCAAGTCTCATCAAGGAGACTTTCATATTTTTCATGCCTTCCCAACAGGCACATTATCTCATTCATGTCCATTCTTGGGTAGGGAATTAACCATTCCAGCATTCATAATTTACTTTAAGCAAATAAACACATTCTATTTCTAGTCACACATGCATTCAACAATCCTTTGTTTTCACAATGCATAAGTATATATATATATATATAATCAAAAGGCAAGAGAGAGCAACAAGAGTTTTTTTTTCCCTATTTTTTTTGTTCCATCCTAGAACCCACACCACCATTGTGGCTTTTCATGCTCTCAGCCTCTTTCACTTCACCATGAATGCTGGACCAATCCCTCTTGGTCATGACACTTAGTGTCTCCAGTCTATTTCAGACCTCTCAACCATGGAGCCTCCCCACATGGTTTGTCTCAGCTGCTAGGACCTTCACAATCTTACTAGCACCTTTTTCATTACTGCTCATTCTAAGCTCTTCAGGACAATTGCATGTCCTCATGCATCCATAGGATGCTCTCATAGTCCTTTCTCCCAGCGATACCTATATTCAAACATTGAATAAACTCACATGTTTATTTTATTCTCATTGGTCTTTATCTCTTAAAAAAGAGCTTAAAACATCATAACCAAATCATATACATGTGTATATTCATAAGCAAGAATTTGCAAAATAATCCAATACTTATCTGTATTGTGCGTTTCCTCGTTGGTCCACAGGATCCTTCTTCACTTTGCAAGGCTTGGGATCGCCTATGGACTTGGATGTTAGGTCAGCACACAGGCTGCTTCACAACTTACTTTTATATATATATCAGGCACAGTCAAGCCAACCTTCAGTTGGGTTTATCAGACCGTCAACAGATCGCCTGCACTTATATCAACAACCAATCATCATCCAAGCCAACACCATTGGGTTTATCAATCCATCAACAATAACACATGCACTTCTATCAACAATAAACGACCATTTCCAAGTCTCATTTCCGGTAGTGAGCTCTAATTCCACTACCCCATATCACACAAGAGACCACTCCCTTCTCTGAGTTGACAGTCCCTTAGGAATGTCTCCTTCTCTGTGCTCTTTAGTAGAAGGTAGGATGAGCTCAATCTATTGTCAATTTAGTGTACAATACCATACTACATCTATTTAGCATGGCAACACAAACAATATAAGCATATTCGTTAGCGTTATTGCTCTAAAACTGTAACCACATTTCACATCATTCACTATCAAGTATTGAGACACTAGGAGTGCTTCCACTCCATAGGGTGTAATCAATATTGAAAAACCCTTTCATGATCTGACATCGAAAAAGTGTCCACCCTTTTCTGGTGTGTGCCATGTAGGCCCTATTCATACTCAAGCAATCGGTCATAATGGAAATAAAATCAAAACATGTTCTGCATATTGATTTTAACAATTGACATGCATATTCTTAACTAGGGTTATAGAACACTTATCCATTTGCCAATGCAGTATTCCTTCATTACGGAGGAATGGGGGCTCCCTTCTCTGAGTTAACAGTCCCTTAGTTTTCCATCCCAACTCCTTTCACATTCCATATCCACACATATCTTACCGACATAATCTATACCATCTCACTCATGTTGCTTACCAAACATGTAGTGTAGATGGGACATTTCCAAAATGCCCAATGGAGTTTCACCCGAAACCCATTTCCAAGATAAGAGAAAACCTTCTCATGAATTTTGGCTTCTGCAGGCCATCACACATGATCTTCCTACAGTGTGTACCCCTGGCACATTCATTAAATAGCCAAACAGTCAATCATTATCTGATAATACAATCCAAATTTGATTGTTCCATAACCAAGCAATGACATTAGTACTTAAATTCAATGCAAATTTGCAACCCTGTTTACTACAAAAATTGATTTGCTTGGCAATGAGGTGATCCTCAATTGTGGATCTCTTGTAAGCAGCACCACTATGATCATTATATTTTTATGCTTACTAGCATAACATGAATACCCACTTAGAATGCGTCCTTCTAACACAATCTTTTGCAAGCCAATAGTGATTAGTAGTTGTCAGCAATTTCTCAAATCTAAAATTCACAAATTCAAATTTAACAACCCATTATGCATACAAACTAGTTTCACAGCCATGAGACTCTTCTCATGAGGTTTGGCTCTTTCACATGGTAGATTCCGACCTTTGTCATGGTCTTACTCACATTGCTATGTCCCAAACAATCTACCTGAAACCTGAATTTCAATCAGCCAAACACTTGGTAAGTCTTGATGCATATAACCTTTCTCCACTGCTGCAACAATCACTGAAGCATTTTCAGAATTATAGAGTTCAAATACTTCCAGCTGTTAGCACATCAATATTACCAAAACTCATTTAATTCACGCAATCATTATCCTACTGAAATTGCAAGGTATAGTCACATCATTTATGCAATTTAAATGAATGGTTTAGATACTTCTTACTTCACAAGTGTATCATTGTACCCCTTTCCCTTCCATAGAGCATTTCCGATAGTCAATCGATAATGACTAACCTCTTCATGCACTTACTATCCTGTATTCATAACAGCTCTTGAAATGGTTCTAGAATTGTCATCAATTCATCATTTCAGCCATTAGTTATTTATAATAACACATACACTATCTCTATGCATTCATGCATTTCATCAAAACATTTACTCATACTTTTCATATGCATCCATTCAATTCATAACTACAAGATTTATAAAATATTTTAATGCATGTCCACTCAATGCTATCTTGCATCGATTCAGGAATACTATGCATTCAAACATACCATGCATGGCCTAACCATGACTACTTCATATATGATGCATTACTATAATCAAGACCATCAGTTTTTACATTCTTTGGGCTACTAAGCTCAATCAACATATACAGGCATGACACATTTGTATATGAACATAGTATAAAATTCAAATACCCACATGGTATGAGACCTCTTGCTTTTACCACTCCTTACAATTGTCATAATTAAACACTTACCTTCATGGGTCCTACTTACACCCTTAACATTACCAGTTTGGTAGGTCCTTTGCAGGAGTTTGCAGAATTTGCTCACCAACTTTTGATTCTAGACATGTTTCCTTATCCCTTTCTCCATAGGTTTGCTAATCACATTCGTCAGCATCAGCAACACATTTAGCCATGTCCATTTGTTGTTGGTTTTTCCACTAATGCCAACACCAATGCAATAATTATCATTAATGGCTCATTATAAATTACCAACATGTAATATCTTATGCATGCTAGGCATATCCTCATATATTTCATGTATAAAACTTGTAATCATAATTAGCAAGACGGGGTTTAAGGAAATTTCCCTTTTTAAGTCCCTCATCTTTGCATGGAACTCCTCTTCCACACAACAGCTGGATTGACTGCATGGTCTTGCTACCTCTAGGCATGTAATTCCTGGATTTGTCCATATTGACAGCAACACATTTTTCTTTCAAGCAATCACTAGCACTTTGCTGCTCCACACTCATATTCTGGTGACTCTCCCTTGTTCCTTGTTGGATAAGCTTTCCAATGCCTATCCACATGCTTCATTATGACCTCGGGTGTGAAAAACAAACCACTTCTAGAATGATGGAAAAACATAAAACTGTATTTTGGTCGAGAATGCTAACTCCAATCACCTAGGGTTTTCTTCCTTTTCAGTCCTAAAACTGCTGAAAAATCCAATGAGAAAATTCACTGCAAATCCTACTGGAACACTAGTTGGAACTACTAAAAATTCCACTGGAAAACCCAATTTTCTTTCTCCCTATCAGGTCCCTTCCCAACTATGTTTTCAACGTTTCGGATCCTTAGTGGACTAGTCTTTTGACCCTTCGGTAGCCAAGACGACTACATTTCTCCGGCGCTCATCGGCGGCCCTATCAACTATAAGTTTCCACTGTATCGGCAGTTTCCTTGACTATATTTTTCCGAAGTAAGCCTTCCATACGGCATCGGCGATGCCAAGGACTGTTCATTGGGTCCTTTTCTCACTAACCTTTCAGGGTTTTGGCGGCTAGAACGTCTAATTTTCTCTGATATATCGGCGGGTTGTTTGTTTATTTCCTTCCATCGTATCGGCCCGTAGTGGTCTACTATTCCAAACTTCATCGACGAGAAAATTGACTAACCGTTGCATCAGCGGTCGAACGCTCTGAGCATCGGGTGCCTAGCTGTCTATGCTTCCGCAACGACAACCAACAAACTAACAGGAGTTTCCACAGCCATAACTCTGCCGGCGGTCGAAATGACTAATAGCTGCAAGCTTCCGATCGAGAGTCGGAAGCACTAACGGCTGCGGTGTTGGGTGGTTAGTCTTCCAGGTAGCCGCAATGGCATACTACCAATCGACTAAACTTCTCCAACGTCTTTCATCGGTGGCCTGATCCCTTGATCTTCTCCACTGTATCGACGATCCAAATCACTAACATTCCCATTGTGGTGGCGACCAGACAACAACTTGCCTCCAATGCGTCGTCGATTGAAAGTTGAAGGTTCTAACCATCAGAACACTAGTCCACATGGCAGCCACAATGGCGGTTCTCCATCCGCTAACTTTTCCCGATCAGTGGTCTGATCAACTAAAAATTTCTGATCGGCGATTGGAACAACTATCCATCGGAGGGGTATTCTACTAAAAAACTGCAACGACAGACGCTTGATCAACTATATTCCTTCGATCGGTGCTCTTATCATCTATACTTCGTCGATCGTCAATGGGTTCGACACTCAGAAAAATTTCTAAATTTTTTTCTTCTTCTCACGGGCCATAACATCTGTTGGTGGTTGGAACCACTAAGCGCTATGTGTTGGCACTCAAAGCATCAGTGGTTTGAAGTCCTAATCATCGGTGCACTAGTCCACACAGCAGCCGCAACGGTGGACTGACAAACAGCTAAATTCTTCTACAGTGTCGGTGATCTCAACAATATTTTCTGCCGATGGCAGCGATGGTCCGAACAACTAATTTCTTTCGGTGTCCTCCGCCGCATCGACAGTTCCGTCATCTAAAGTTTGTCGACGATTTCCATACTTAGAGAAATTTTCAAAAAAAATTCTCTTTTTACTTTCTTCCGCCGACGCATCGGCACCCATGTCGTCTATTTTTCGTCGATGTTTCGATGATATTGGGAAGATCCTAGCCGAAACTGCGGCTCTGCCTTCATCTATTTTCCACAAAAACCCTTCGTCATCGACAGCTTCATCTTCTATCATTCTCCGATGGCTGATGAACACTTATAAAAATTTCCGCAACTTTTCTTCTCTGTCTTCCGCTGCATCAGCTGTCGGAACAACTAATCTTTGCGGCATCGACGGTCGTGGACTCTATCCGTCGGAAGGATAGTCCTCTAGCCAGCTGCAATGGTGGATGGAAAATAAACTAAGCATTGGCAATCCCTTCATCTTACCATTTCCGATCGCCAATGGTTTTTAACACTTAGACAAATTTTTGAAACTTTTCTTGCCGCTGCATCAGATAGTCCTTCATCTAGCACTCGCCGCCGTATCAGTGGTTCCATCACCTAATGATCAGAGATCTAAACAACTAAAATCCATTGATCGTCGATGGCCTCTTTTGGATGGTTGTTAGACTAATCCGTCCGCTGCATCGGAGAAGCTTTCCACTTAGTCTTCCGATGAGCCGACGGTTCAAGTGCTTAGGCAAATTTTTGTGAATTTCCTGTCATAATTTTCTGATCTCTGTTGGGAAGAAGGTAACCTGCCTCTGCTATCTGATCTTTCATGGCCCATTCAGGCCCATGCTGTAACGTGATATCTGATACCATATTGTAACGTCCCCGACCCTTCGACCGGTGAAGAGGATGCTATTATCACCAAACATACGGGAAAATAGCCCCATGAACATGAACAGGTATATAATGCTGACATAAAAAGCTTAAAGCCTAAAACATACTAAGATGCATAATCCTTCATATACATAGTGGAAGCAAACATACATTCATGCAAGCATACCACCTGTTCATTATATTCATTAATCAGTAAGTATAAATGCAGAGACAAAATAGTCAAGAATGCTTATCTTAAACGGAATTCGTCCTGCAACCAACTACGTCGCTGCAAAGTTCCACCCAACCATAGGCCAATGTGCTCATCAATCTCTCAACAACACTGTCACGCCCGAGATGGGCATGATTCCTCAAGCAATAAGGGTTAGCCAAGCCCCACAGTAGGATTTATTAGGCCGTCAAGGAGTTAGGAAATGCTAAATGCTAAGCTGGTGGCCTCAATGGAGAGCTAAGGATGCCCACACCAGAGCTAACCTGACTTCTAAGACATCCACACACCTGACACCAGGAATCAGTCCTTTCTCTGCTTTGTAGTCAATCAGGACCTAACTTCCTTTTCCAATACTCTTCAAGGGTTGTGGAGAAGAAAGCCAACATTATCACTCTATCTGAGTGGCTCCAAACACCAGTTTCTCAAGCATAACCAGCCTCTAATCCTACTCTCAATAGTCCGAAGACCAATCACTACATACCACAGTAAAACAAATAGTTCACAGCTCTGTGAAGAAAATAAGGACAACAGGGTAACAACCCAAATGAAAAGGTGGACACAGCTCAGGTCAAACAAGATGTTTTATAGTCGTTCTTGGCCCTAGCATGGCCAAAACAACTCGATGGCAACCAAAATATGATTGCATTAACAGCAACAGACAATGTGGGGGAAAAGTACAACAATGGCATGAACAATGGAGGGAAACCACAGCAAACTACCAAATCAGGGGAGAAACCCCAGCTCTGGCTCAACAATGAAGTGGCGACAATATTACACAGTCCTCAAACAGGAGAGAAGTCTGATTCTCAATCCTAGACAAGGGAGAACAGGTACGTAGACCACAAGTCGTGAGGGTAACGCACATACCCACAGCCCCTGAATGTGAATGGCTTACACAGTCCAATAATGAGAAAATGGAGAAACAATCCTTTGCAGTAACGAGAGGAAGAACAGACCCCCGACCAGCAAACGGCTAGAGAAGGAAGAACAGAGCAGACCCCTGCGTGCACGAGATGGCCCAAACAAGACCACAATGGAGAACCCCAATGGTGGAAGAGGAAGCAGAATCTCTCTATGTGTGAGGATAACCAGAATGACTCGCGGTGGGAGGAAGAACAAAACCATGAGTGGAAGAGTGGAAAGAGTGGGGGAGAATGGTGACCATCCCTCTACCCCCCGCGTGAGGAAGAGTGAGCTTGCTGGTGGAGCGTACGTGGGGCAAAGACTGGCAGTCCTACCACCCACCACTCCACAGCCATAACTACTCCCAACTAAAAGACAACAGAGGTTTAAATGGGTGGCCGACACATGGAAAACTCCCAATGACCCCCCCCCCCCACGGGTTGGAAAAACCCCCCTTAACCTTAGGAATCATGCCCTTTTCATCTAACGTTGCACCGTCATAGCTGGTTGTAGGTTTATTTTAATTGATGTGCATTTTTACATGATTCCAAACTATAATGTGCTGAATAGCACGATATACCATTGGCATCGATCCCAATTTCTGAAACATACACAACCAAATCGATGGTGGGGCTTTGGCCTTGAGCTCCACACCACGATTAATTACAAAATTACATCATGTACCTTTTAATGCAAATGGGGTCAAAACCAGGGTATTACACCTAAGTATGGAAGAATATTTTGAACAAGAAGGAGCTACGATAAAGGAAGCAACATCAAAGGAAAGGGAAGAATGTTGCGACATAAGAGTGAAAGTGAAGAAGAAGACAAAGAGAAGGTATGGGACAAGGAAGCTGCACCAGATAAGTAAGCCGTGACTAAAGGACAAAGAAAGATATGAGATGACATGGTAGAATATTCATATAAGCAGGCATGTGAAGAAACGTAACAGAAGGAAAGTGACAGTAAGGAATAACACTAAGAAATAGACAGTCCTTAGTGATCATGGGTACGAGCTCAGCTGGAGCTAGTGGAAACCACACGTGTAAAGGAATCTTTGTAATTCAAGACAATAGCATCTTTTTGTTATGTATTTCTATAATAGGAAAGACAGCCTGTTGGCTGAAGATGGTAAGTCGACTGGGATAGAGACTGAAGCTGAGTCTGTTAGAGTCTATATCGAGTCAGTATTGAGTCTGTAATAAGCACATATAGGATCTGTATCGAGTATGTAATAGGCTGTAAAAGAAGGAACCCAAGTTGTAAATATCTTAGATAGTTTTGGTTGATTAACCAATACAACAATTTTGAGTAAATATCTAGACTCTTGGAAAATATGCTTGAGCTATACTTGAGATAGATAGTTTTGGTTAATGACTTTGGATTGTTGAGTGCATCACAGTAGTGGTTCTGCAACTGAGTGTGCAGAAAAGTAGAGAAGGTCGAGTTGATCCTGGCTTTGTGTGGCTCGCTAGTAGGAGTAGAGTAGAGTGAGAAAGAGAGAAGATCAGAGAGCATGATAGGGAGGAAAAGTTTGTAAATATAGAAGAGAAGATATTGAACAAAGTTTGTAGCTTTGTGCATGAACAGAAGGTGCATCTATTTCCTCATGCCAATGCCATATGAAGAGCACCTTGTGGTTTTTTCCCGGATGGGTTTCCACGTTACATATTGTGTATATGTGTGAATGTTGAGTATCTTAGTTAAATGCAATGTGCATAAGGTGGAACTATATTTTTTAAGAGCTCAAATTTCAAGGTAAAATGGTAGGAGAGACAAAGAAGATACCAATTTTTTTACCAATATGTCTCATGCAATGTGCAAAAGGAGGAACTATTCTTCTAAGTTCTCAAAGTTCAAAGGGTTGGTGCACTTCATAGTTATTCATTATACTATGTTTTTTCTCAATGTATAAGAATAGCACTTGTATCAACATTCTATATGAAATGTTAATGACAACCAAATTGATGTGGCAAAAACTACAAATTATATAGATTAATTATCAATTTCCTTCCTAGCTCTTGTCAAGTTGTCTCCATTTGTGGAGTCTTGCTTTGTTATTTCAAGATTGAGAATGTGCAGCTTCAATATTGATGTTACTATTCACATACATAATACTGCAACTATAATGAGCATAGAACATCCAAAGTCTGTGAACTTTCAACATGGGATTTCACTAGTCTATCTTTCTACCTATGTTGAATGTGGTACTCTTGTCATAGGAAGGAATTATTTGCAATTTGTGTGGAAAATAACATAAAAATTTATGAAATTGCTTCAATGAGGGGAATTAGATGTATTAAAAGGTGATTAGCATGAATATTTTCTTTGACATTTTACTAATAATATACTTTTTGACAATGATAAATAACCTTTATTCACTATAATGTTACACTCTTGGCTAACAATATCTCTCATTCAATGGAGTGTAGGTACGACTAAATAGGTGCTTGTAAGAGATATATTCCTTGAGCGAGGGAAGCTCAAGACAAATAGAGGGAAGTGTGACATCCAATATATTTCATAGGTGAAGAACGACTAGAGGTGAAAGGTTAGAATAAATTATGTAGACGCATGGAATTTTTTCTTGCCGAAGGAGAATAATACTCTTACGATGACGGGAGCATAGGTGACATTAAGGTGCCATTGAGATATAGAAATCTGTGTAAACAATGGGTACCTAAGGAACTGCCTCCATTGGACACAGAATTTTGTGTCAAAAATAGGATGTATCCCATCAATCCATATTCTTTGCATGGTCTAGGGCTATTTTACATGGATGGAATAAAGGTAAAATATGGTTCAATAAATAAATTGATGGAGTATGCCAAACTGTGTTATGATTATAGTGACTCGATGTGGTTGGTCCAGTACATGCATAGTATGCAGTTGCTGCGAATTATATACAGCTAAGAAAAAACGATAAAAATAAGGGAGAAACTATCTATATTGATGGAATGCCTAAAGATTTTGGTAATATTGTAGGGTTTCTAAACAGTACATGACCCATGACAACAAATAATCAACCCAATTGAATATATGAGGGACATGAAGTAAATCGGTTATTCGTGTGCGCAATAAAAACAATAGCCTCTGGGGAAGATTTATTGGTGGATTATCATTTGAATAGATTAGATACATCGACTAATATTGTGTGGATACTTATACAATACCGTCTTAAGCAACCTATACTTAATGCATTATATTTTTTTATCTATAAATTATTTTTTTTAAATATTTTACAGTTCTAATTATATTATAATGTTGCAGTGTGATTGTGAAAAATCAACAACCTTAAGGCATGTAAAGTTGTTCATGCGTGTGCAATAGATGTCTCCTTGGGAAATGGCTAGTTCCAAATTACATCATTGTAATTTTATTTCCCACACAAAAGAGTAGTTTCAAAGTGCATTGCCATCACTATACTATATAAAAATTACCTTGAAGTGGGATCTTTTGATTTTTTTCTTTTCGCTTTGCGCCTGCTCCCCGCTCCCAATAGCGTTGGTGTAGACACTGCATATCAAAAGGTTAGATCAAACCAACTTCCTACAAATGATACATCTATGAATAGATTGATCTAAAAAATAATATCAAAATATTAAATATTTAGTATCAATCACATATCTTTCCATGTGACTATGAAAATAAGATTACATAGATATACACAACATCTCAAAAGTTGACACTGTAAAGCACATGATTGAATAGGATCCAATAGCTTTACCACTCTACAAAATTTAGCATTGTTCCCTCCTTTCCTTTTATATAATAAGATAAAGTGGGAGTTACAAGTCAAATATAAACCTATCCTATAGAATGGAGTGCTCCACCTCACCAAGGAAAATCCTAACCCTAAGAGAATGCACCTCACATGAAGAATAACAACCGACAATTAATGCTCCTCATGTATAAGAGAGTAGTTCTAAATAGTGTTCCCTTCATGTGATGTGAATAGAAAGATACATTCCAACCTATGCCAACCATGCTCTTCCATGTAACTAAAGTAGTGAGTCCCACATGTGCCAAGAATAGAGAGGTACATGCCAACACATGCCAAGAACACTACATACTCCTGCACACTCCTATATGAAACTACTCAAGTAGTAGAACCTCCTACTCAATAAATATGCATACAAGTATGTGTCAGTATTCATGTGTTGATCAATTAGGTGGAGCAGACATCAAATGTTTAGTGTTAGTAACTTCTAACCATCTACTACTTAGTATTAGTTGGTATAAGCACCATAATTGTTAGGGTGCTATAAATGAGGTATTCAAGAGATTCTATAGTTAAGATAATGGTGTACATAAGTCTTACATGGGTAACCTAAATACAACTCCCTATGATTTATATCCATTGAAGCACAAATACCTCTATAAGCACAATTTAGACCTCTTCAAATAATTATGTGCAGTAGCACACAAAATAATGACCTAATCTTATTTTTCAAATTTAATTAGGATTCACAAACTCTAAAGAGTTATAATAGAGTGCCCCCCCCCCCCCCCCCCACACACATGGGTACATATTAAATTCCAAAAACAAAATATAGCTTGTTGTGTCTGATTGACAAAGTTGGCCAACTTGCTACGTACCCATATGCTACATGGTTTATGGATTTGTAAAATTTTTCCATTCATTCCATAGTTCATTGTTTTGAATGGTAGGAACTTAAGTAATTCTATAACATCTTATCATGGATTGTAGCTACCTAAAACCACTTCCAAGATTTTAAACAACAAAGCATTAATCACTAAAAGTCAAAGCAAGTTCATAAATCATTCAATCCCATTTAGATTAATAGAGATAAAAAACGATAAAATACAATCTAATTTCCTTGTTGCAAGCATCCTTGAGTGATGGCAAGGTAAAATATGGAAAAAATGAGTAGATAAAAATATATTTAAAATGTACCAAATGGAGACTCACAATCTCCCACTAACCAAGCCTATCATAGATCCCTTGTGAAACCAATTATATTAAATTGGCTTTATGAATAATCTCAGTTGGTGTGACTTGCATGAAATTCACTCCAATTATATGATAGTCAAACTCTATTCTATCATAGTAGTCCAATCTTATGTCAATTTATTCCCAATTGGTCACTTCCTCATAATCATTCGTCCAAGAATCAATAGTATTACAATGAGAATTAGAGCACCATAATAATGGGAAATGGAACCTCAAAATAATCCATTTGGTTCCATTTCTCTTTAGATACTTAGCATGTTAGTTGTATCTACCAATGGAAATATTCAAATTATAGTATCATGCATGTTCCCTTACATGCAATGATGGAGGTAGAGACCCACATCTCTCTTGGGAAGTAAGGAGTGCTTCAGCTACATAAGATTGTATTATTTCTTCATAATGAGTTAATGTAATCTTGTGATTCTGTCTCATTTTGGAAATCCTCTTAGGATCCTTTAAAAATTCATAGTGGTCATTTATCACTTTGGAAGGAATAGGATATTCTTCTCTAGCAACCAAACTTGCATGCTACTCTATAATTCAATGATGATCCCATTCCTTTCTCCGCTATATTTGATTCATGATATAAAGGAAAGTGCTCATAGTTGGATATCCCCAACATGTAGATTTAAATGACACCTTAGTTTTGATTCCATGAAGAAGTTAAACAAATACAATTCATAAATTATATCATGTTCCTAGGTATCTGAAGTGGAGTAGATAATGCCAAAACCATGGATCTTATTCAGCTCATAAGGCTTCCTGATAACAATTCAACTGACACTGAATCTTGTCCATTGTTCATGAAGTAAATTCACATACACCCTTGTTAGTGGTAGACAAGATATACCTTGTAATGTTGGCATGCAATTTATTTTTATTTCTTGCAGTCAAACTTCCTCCATTCAGTTACTAGATTTCAATTGTTCTTTTTATTTATCTTCTTCTCTCAATTAATGGCTTAACTATTTTGGTTTTAGGTTGTTCATTTGAGAATGTTGTGTTTCCTTTATAAGGATACCCAATTCATACACTTCAACCTTTCCTTTCCATTTTGAAATTATATTCTTAAGATGGAGAATATCATGTGTACACTGAAAAATATCATCTAGGATGTCACCCACAAGCTCTTGTGCCTTTTGGGGTTCTGCAACAAACAATTGGCCCTCTTCTATAGCCATAGGACTTATCTCATATGTATGTATTTCCATATTTTAAATGGCCACAAGGAGAGAATCTATACTAGGTCACACCTTAGAAACCCTAGTTTCTTTTCAAATTTTATCAACGTAAGATGAAGTTTATGGCATTTTTCCTTCAACACCTTATTGACTTTTACTAATTCACCATAGTTGGACTTATTTTTACATGGATTCCTAAAGCATTTATGTGCAATTAAACACTTACCTATTCATCATACTTGAGCATTGGATTATTATACCACATTATTTCATATTGTATCTTACTTGTTCAAGGCTTTAGTAGAAGTCATATTCTATTATTTTCTTCTCTTTCAATCATTTTGAAGAGTCTTGACCTTACCTATACTTCAATTTTCTAGACCTTATCTTTTGTAGTTTCTTCATGAACTATGTATCTTATCAAAATCTCATCCCACGCCCTTCCCTCTCAAATCAATGTTTCTTTAACAAGTAGTTTTTTGACTATGTGATGGAAGACACACCTCTCAAAGTCATTACCTCAGGTGTACTTCCCTAGCCATATATAATATGTTGGTGCCTCATATGAGTGATTATTTTAAAATTATAATATTATAGCAAACTAAACCTCCCTTCGAACATTATATATTTCTAAATATGGAATGCAGTCTCTTTCCATGGAAAACTAGCCACCCAATGTAAAAAATCTTCATGGATACCTCATTAGTTTGTAAAATACATGTACACATGGGTTCATGTCAAATTATGTACCTTCATTGTTGTAGATCAGTTTGATAGAGAATTATGTTGATATTTCTATACAATGCATGCATTCAATAGTTAATTTCATGATTAAGACATTTCATAAGGTGAGCACTATATGCAAAATGAATAGAATAAGTATGTGACAAGATTGAGTGATAAGTGTAATGATGGTAAAGAATGATCTATTTTGAAACCATGGCAATGAATGCAATAGCGTGGCATATAATGGTTTATTGACATGTAAAATTACAAGCTGAATTTTATGCAACCATATTCATTACAACTCATGCTTTTGTTATTTCCAATGAGCATGCAAAGACGATTCCAACTTATGTCACCACTTCACTCCAATGGAAAGATATTTTCCATCCTTGCAAGTGGTAGTTCAAATGCATTGTGAGAGTAAATGAAGCAACAAGTAATGTCTAGAACATGTTTACAGATTTCAAAGGTCTCACAAAATTGTAAAAATGAATTATAATATTACCTTAACTTACCAAACCTAGAGTGAGATCAATAGTATTATGGAACAATTTAAAGATATGTCAATAACTTAGAAACAATGTAATTTGTAGTAAAAGGAGATGTATATACAAAGCATGGGAAGACTATCCTTTGATTGGTTGAACCAAAGGAACTACTCTCAAATTTTTGGCTTTGTATTTCTAGGATCCTCATATTAATGAATATAGTTCTATAGACAACAAATAATAATATGTAGACCACAATATGAGAAGAAAACTTGTGAAGACCCAGACAAACAACAAAGTCAAATTCTTTTTTTTTCTTTATACTTTTATTTTTATTTTTTTTCTTTTGAAACCATGTCTAACAACATAATGATTTTGAAATAAAATTTGTCAAATTCTACTAAAAAAAAAANTTTTTCTTTATACTTTTATTTTTATTTTTTTTCTTTTGAAACCATGTCTAACAACATAATGATTTTGAAATAAAATTTGTCAAATTCTACTAAAAAAAAAAAATCCATAACCAAAATTTATCTAATCCAAGTAATACCAACCAAACCTCGATTTTTTAACATCAATTGTATGAACTTGTAACTTGTTGGAGGAGTCATCGACACCAAATCAATCTTGTTGGAAGGATTTATTTTTTGTAGAAAAAGAACTATTGTTAGTCACCCGAAGATCCCAAAACATAACACTTGTGCAAAACATTATGGGAGTGACTTTATGATGGCAATTTTGATACATTATCAGCCCAAATTTGCAAAAAAGAGCTAATATATGTAAATATTGTTTGCAAGCATGCCTAATATCAACCAAACATTAATTATTTCCAATATTTTCATAACATGAGAAATCATCCAACAAATATCAAATCATTGATATGGAACTGCCCTTCTCTGGCTATCCCATGAGAACTTACTCAAATTGCTTGCCATACATTGACATTATTAGATCAAATGAGTAATTGATGCACATTGAGAGGGAATATACACAAGGACTATTGGGGTTTGGTGAGCATTATAGTGGCATCATAATTAGATAGGGCCATTGGTGTAATTTATTACAAAATTTTGCAATGATTAGTTGTTGACATTGATTTGAGTCGACACAAGTATCCTATTAGTGTTTCCATTATATCCCATTTTCTAATGCTTTGCATAATATATCAAATGGTATCTAATGCAATATTTGATATGTGATCATACCAAACTTGCAAAAATGAGCTGATATATGTTAAGATTGTGTTCAAGAATGTGTAATCTTAACCAACATTTTATTATTCCCAATTTATTCAAACATGAGAATGCATCCAACATATTTCAAATGGAATTATTGATATGTCCAACCTAGTTCATATGTTCATATTTTTTATCTTTAACAATATTTTTAATACTTCACGAGTCTAATTATATTATAATGTTGCAGGTTGATCATGGAAAAGCAACAGCCTCATGACAGGAAAATGATTAACAATTTTGATTTACATTTAATGTGAAATTTATCATTTGTTTATATAATTGAAATAACTTTTCTTTTGTTGAAATTTGTAATCCACGGGACATGATGGTGATGATCGAGTCAATGAGGAGGATTTGTATGATTCCTCTGACCCATTCGTAACAATGAATATGCTTGTCACTAAAGCGAACAAAGAAATTTTTCACTTGCTTTGCATTATATATCCAAATCATGATATTACAAAAAGGATCAACAACTTGATGGAAGACCTTCTTAGATATAAGATAATAACCATATTTTAAAGTGATTTTCTTTATGTCACAAGTTCAATTATGGAAGTTTGTTTTTTAACTTTTACATTATCTTAAAAATAAAAATAAAAATAAATCTTTCTTATATAGGATTTTTGGCACCTCACCGCCCGCTCCAGTCTTCTCCTCGACACAGTGCTAGTAGTGGTGGAACTACATAGATGCCACATCATATGGACATGAGCCAACATATACCTATGAGGATATTCACTTATGTACCTGCATCACCTTTAGCTGGAAGACTTGACACACCCCAACAGGATGTCACACAACCAAGCTTTGGAAGTGGTGACACATGTGACCCTGTTGATGAGTGTATGGGTTCATATCTTGGATCGTCATGTGTTACTAGCACGAGGACAATTTCATCCACATTTTTGTTGAATGAGGAATAAGTTCCAATAAAGACACCAAAAATCCCATGTATTTTTTTAATATTTCAATTGTTTCATGTTGTACTCTAACTCAAACATAAATCATCTAATCATTATTATTTTTAAATTAATGATCATATCCTTTTGTATGTAGGAAACAACTTGTTTTATAAACAAATGAATGATAATTTGTTGGTGGTTTTTGGGCCCACCATATGCGCAAGGTGGAATTCCCAAAATTCCAACCTCAAAAAAGAACTTGTTGATTGCCTTAAAGGTTTGTTTGGGGTAGATAGCTTCAATAAAAGCAAGGTCACCTCCACAGCTGGCACATTGAAATGTATAGGGTTCACTTGCGAGATAACCCTAGGTATGAGTGTGCACCCATGATTTCTGAGAGGGAGTTGAAGGCCCTCATTGAGGACACAAAGGAAAATAAAATGAGGAAAGAAGAAAAAATGCCAATTGGTTCACCAAGGTAAATTACATTTTGAATTCGATACTTTTAATTTTCTTTAGATATAAATAAAATTGTAGTATGTAACATACTTAAGACTTTTCATAGGCTCCCTGACACTTTAAATTCCACCAAGGAAAGGGTTCAAAAACATGGGAAACACAAACTAGGCTAGGGTGGCTATTCCAAGTTACAAAAACAAATTGTAAGTACCCAAACATCTTAATAATATTATTTGTATTACCTTCCCAGTCTCAAGTAGTTGCAACTGTTATAGCTGATTTTACCACACATGGTGAATCACACTTTTATGGCCTTCCCTGTCCCTCTGCAGACTCCTTAGACCCCATGGACCATTTTTGTTCCTTTGATGTTTCCAAGATCATCCCTAAAAACATGCTAAATTTTCTATACACGACTTTTCAACCCTTTCTCGCGTATATACGCGGGTTTGACCCCTAAAACCATGTACATCGGGATGTGTGCAAAAGGAAAAATTCTTTTGGAATTTTCCTTGATGTGGATCTGAGTCACTTGTCTCTTGGCCTTCCATATGCCTTGAGATCGCTCAGATTCGACCTTCCATTACCCCATTGAAGAGCTATATAAGGAACCCTTTGGATACATTGAAGGAAGATGAGGAATTGAGAGCAAGAGAACTATATTCCATTTTTGCTGGAGCTTATACTTGAGTCTGCATCCCTTTGTCCCTTGGAGCACTTTTGTGTTATTCCCAAGCTTGCCTTTTGCTTGTGATCTTGCTATCGAGAGATGGAGGATTGAAGTGGTGGAGGCCCAAGTGGGGGAATCAGTTTCTCCGATTCACAGACGTGCCGATAGAGGTTGTATATATTGTAATCTATGTTTTATATTAATAGAAATATATTTTCCTGTCCAATAATGTGTATTTGAATGAATATTTGATCCATGGATTATTTCAAATGCTTATATGTTATTGATTATATATGCTAGAGTAGAGCTAACAAAATTATATATAGTATGCTTGTCTTGTTTATTGAATGTTGAGGAAGCAATTTATCAATTTAAGCTAGAGTTGAAAAGCTCAACAGGGATCTACATCAACCGTCCGGAATAAGGTACGAATCGAGATCCTTTAGTGTTAGATATTTGATTTCTCTCGCATATAGGAAAGGATTTATTTTTGGAGTCAAGTTGTCTATTGTGGTACCCCAAGCCATAGGAATTTCTCTCCGTAACAGAATTGGCGACTCCGTTGGGGACGTTCCTTGTTTTTCTTTGGGGTTTGGGGGCACAATGTGCTTGATATTCTTGACTTGCTCTTTGTTTCTCCTTGTTTCTGTGTTGCATTTTATAGTATGTTCATCCATTGACACTCCCATTTATTGGTTTGACCTTTGGCCTTCTTTTTACCACTGTCTTCTCTGTATACGCAGGTTTTTGGCCAAAAGTTGCGTACATATGCGGATTTTTGGCCAAAAGTCACGTATACACGCAAGTTTTTGGCCAAAATCCACGTATACATGTAGATTTTTGGCCAAAATTCGTGTATATATGTAGCTATTCTTTAAACAGTCATGTACATCCTCCCTTTTGGTGAGTTTGATGTTGTGGGAAGTTGCCGGGTGGGTTGTGAGTGTGCTTGGGTCTTCCTTGGGTCTGATGTTGTCTGTCGGATGCTTCTTTTGTGACCAGAGACCACTTTTTCATTGATTTTTCTTTGAATTTAGTTTTAGTCATTTAGCCTTTTTGTTTTTCCATTAGTGCATTACTCTTTTTTGTCTCGGTGTCTTGTTGGGCTTGTGTTTTATACTGGTTGCGGAGACTGAGAATTTTAGATGACTTTTATTGCATTTTTCATTCTTTTATATTGAAAAATACAATGAAGTTGCACTCTTAGTTGCATCTTAGATATGGATTTGAGGAGGTACTTGCATTGGATTGCTTGGATGAGAGTTGTATTTAGGATTCATATAGGAAGGATTGCATGACATCGAAGGAATTTTTTTTATGCATCTCATGTAGTGGCATAGCCTGTTTTTCATTTGACAAAGATTGCACTTAGCATTGTTTGTTATGGTGTGCATATTTATTTCACTGCTGAGTCATAATGTCATTAGTTGCATGGCCATTTCCCTTTGAGTAATTACACCCAATTAAAATCAACGCATAATAAAATGAATTACACTCTTTTCTTTTATAGGGTGCATCAACAAGATTAGGATTTAGAGTCTTGGAATAGTTCATTGTCAGTAAATTCTCCAAGACCACTAAACGAAACATGTATGTGCATGTCCACGTGAGAGTGTGAAATTCCTTGGTATAATTAGTGTTTCTCAGGATCCTCCTCTTACAAGGGAGTTAAGCATGAGGCAGTGTGAGCGGTTATTGATTGGGATGACCCCTAGTCATAACTGAGTAGCACCGGAGATATTTCCAGGATTGTATTCGTATCTGGGGGCTCTTTCGAGAGCTTCAGGATTTGCTACCTTGCCCATACGGTTAATCCCACCTACGACTGTCCATCTGAGCATTGATTATATTGAGGTGACCTTAGTTGCCTTACCTAGGTTATCGAGGGGTACTTTGTAGGGGTTATTCTGCAGGTGTCCCGGCCAGGTTGGGGTCGGACAGCACAGTCGCTATATGCGTTGAAGCTGAGGGCCAAGAATTGGTTACGAACCTCTACTTGTTGTGTATGGGAGTCTCAAGCCTCTCCTAGGAGAGACATACCTGATGAATTCAGGAGCTCACATGCATTCCCCTTGGTTTGCTTGTATTTTGGCTATAGATTTTCTTAGGAGTGTGCTCTTTGTGCACTAGTTTCCGTTTGGGATCGCGGTTACTTGAGTATATTTATGCTCTCTTGAGTTTGGGTCCTTTTATTTTTGGCATGCCTAGTATCTTGTCACCCATCCTTGGTCCTATTACAAACCCTGGTGTCAGACTTGGGGGCATCATATCCCCTTACCGTGCTCATAGATTTGGGAGTGGTCACATTCTGCCCTCTACTCCATTTGTGGAGGATGTTGACTCCATTCTCTCGGTCTTTACACCGGTGGTCACCCTCACGGGGGTGGTAGTGGATACGTGAACGTTGGTTCTACACCTTACTTTCCTTCTTATGTCCCATCATTCACTGCATTTTTTCCTTTGGGTGCAGTTGTCATGATCATTCATCCCTATATCCTATAGTTTGGATTCTTTATTCACTATTTTGGGATGTTTTGGACTAATATGGTTGTCATGTAAGGTCCAGTTTTTGTACACTCTCTCCGAGGTTTCAACCCATTCGTTCCTATCACAAGTATCATGTCTAAACTAGCATATAGGTTAGGATTTCACATCTGCTTGCACTTATGCATTGCCTTATGACCATTCCATCTTAACCTTAGGTACAAACCCATTCCATGGTATCACGGAACCTTCATGTTGTTGTTAGAAGTGGTACTATGTGAATGGTAGAGCTTTCTGATACATGGGTGTCGTAGTTAGCTCCCTTTTGCTTTTGGTACCCATGCTGTGAGTCCTCTCTTAGGTCCAGGAGTCCCTTTTAGTCCCGCCATGTCCTTGAGCAAGAGCTTCATACTCCTCTCGAACTTTATGCTGGCCATTTCCCCAGGACTCTCTTGTATATGTGAAATTGTAATTGCATTATCATGAGTTTTTCTTACCTCATTGAGCCTTATGTCGGCTTCCCTGACTTTGATTATCAGCTATATAGCCCGAGCTTGTCTCATGTCCAGCCACACAGAGCCATTTTACATATCCTTTTCAGCTTGATTCCCCATTTTTTACCGGGAGGGGACCTTCCCCTGAGTGTCGTTATCCTACACATGTGTCCTTTCATTGAGCATAGGTATGTTCTGTTGCTTGGAACTAGTTTTTTTGCCCATTGACACTCGTCTCCTTCTAGTCTGTAACTATAAAGCGGTTTTATTCTTTTTCAAGCTTTCCAAATATTTGAAAAAGTCCAAAAAAAATTAAAAAACCAAAAATCCGGACAAGAAAAGATGTTATCTTTGGCAGCAGTCGAGTCATGTCGCCTTCGAACAGAGCACTGTATATCACATCCAGTGGTTGGGTTAATAGTTTGACTTTAGGAGCTGTACTCGTTTCTCTGAGTTTATCTCCACCGACTGGTTAAGCTTCCAGTCCCTATGGAGCCTCTGTCGATGCCTCCTGTCTCGTAGAGATGTCCCAGTTTTGTATATCGAGTCTATGCTACCTACATTCAATCACCATTCGCCTTTATGCTCTTGCTCGAAGTAATTTGAAGCCTGAGTCAGCCATTCCTCAGCTATCCTGACTTTGCATGTCGGCCATTCCCGATACAGTTATTGGTTCGTGCACCTTATGATCGAGTCCTTCCACATTATACAACTTTGTTGAGTACCTCGTGTTGGATGATGGGGGATGCCTTAATGCCCTTATTCCAGCGGATTTCATCCCATCGAATTCAGATCACTTATTCTGGGATAGGAATCTCGGGTCATTTTTTAGTGCCTTGAGACTTGTAGTCATCAGTGGCAGGTCTCTTGCCCTCGACAGTTCTTTGAGAATACATCAATGTCCCCTGATTGATGGATTATCTCAAGTGTTCGACCTCAACACATGTATTCACACTTGTTAGTTTGCACTCTAGTACCTTCATTCCCATTTTCATTATCGGTGGGTCATTAGAGGAAATTTCAACTCAAAATGAGCCTCCTAAAAAGAATTAATAAAATAATATTTATTAATTTTGGAGGAAGAAAAGAAAAAAACTACTTTTTTGTTTGTATTTTTGACATATATCCCCGTGTTTTTACTTAAATTTCGATCGGTAGAGCTCATTGGATGTGGAATTAGATTCTACATCCAACGAGTACCCACTCGGCATACTTTTGACAGACCCCACTAACCCAAAAACAAGAAATACCTGAAAAAACATGATGATGATGTCATCATCACATTTTTTCAGGTATTTCTTGTTTTTGGGGTAGCAGGGTCTGTCAAAAGTATGCGGCGTGGGTACTCGTTGGATACGGAATTTAATTTCGCATCCAATGAGCTCTCTCGATCGAAATTTGAGTAAAAACACGGAGAGATATGTTGAAAATACAAACAAAAAAAGTATTTTTTTTATGATACCTATCCCCAAATTTATATTAAAAAAGTGTTTAAGACCTATACGATATTTCAAATTTAAATCAATTTCATTGGCTAACACATGATGACATGGAATTTGAATCAAAGTTAAAAGGCCCATTTTGAGTTGAAATTTCCTCTAATGGATCTCGCGTCTGTTAACGGTATACATCAATGACCGGTAATCAGACGATGGACTAGTATGTTCGACCTCGACATCTCTATTCGCATAGTAGGACATGTACTCGTAGCGGTTTGTGTAGAAGACCTTCCAAATTTGTGGCATCTCTTATATGCTACCTCCTTGATCGTGCCAATGTTTATGAGATTTCAGCTCTCGTGACTTTATTCCAGTATATGTCAGACATTTCTAGCCATTATGGAGATCTTGATCCATTATATATCTTCAACCATTATGGAGATCATGATCCTTTGTATATCTTCATCATGGATATTCTGATCTATTTATATTGTACGTGGTGATGACCACATATGTCATATTGTATCATGCCTATTCATGGCCATTGTACTCTTATGTATTCGGGACTACTATATGTACTTGTAGTTATATGCAGAGTTGTATCATTGTATTATGCTGATTGGGTGGTTGGCCTTCCACTGGGTTCTTCATCACTTCACTTCTGGGATGGACTTATAATGTATTTCAGCCATCGTATGACCCCTCTGACCTCACACATTAGGGGGCATCTGTTATAGCTGATTTTACCACATATGGTGAATCACACTTTTATGGCCTTCCCTGTCCCTCTGCAAACTCCTTAGACCCCATGGACCATTTTTTTTCCTTTGATGTTTCCAATATCATCCCTAAAAACATGATAAATTTTCCATACGCGACGTTTAAACCCTTTCTCGCGTATATACAGGGGTTTGACCCCTAAAACTACGTACATTGGGATGTGTGCAAAAGGCCAAATTCTTTTGGAGTTTTCCTTGATGTGGATCTAACTCACTTGTCTCCTGGCCTTCCATATGCCTTGAGATCGCTCAAATTTGACCTTTCATTACCCCATTGAAGAGCTATATAAGGAACCCTTTGGATACATTGAAGGCAAATGAGGAATTGACAGCAAGAGAACGATAGTCCATTGTTTCTGGAGCTTATACTTGAGTCTGCATCCCTTTGTCCCTTGGAGCACTTTTGTGTTCTTCCCAAGATTTCCTTTTGCTTGTGAGCTTGCTATCGAGAGATGGAGGATTGAAGTGGTGGAGGCCCAACGGTTGGGGACTTAGTTTCTCCGATTTGCAGACGTGCCGACAGAGGTTGTATCTATTGTAATCTATGTTTTATATTAATAGAAATATATTTTCCTGTCCAATAATGTGTATTTGAATGAATATTTGATCCATGGATGATTTCAAATTCTTATATTTTATTGGTTATATATGCTAGAGTAGAGCTAACACAATTATATATAGTATGCTTGTCTTGTTTATTGAATGTTGAGGAAACAATTTATCAATTCAATCTAGAGTTGGAAAGCTCAACGGGGATCTACATCAACCGTCTAGAATAAGGTACGAATCGAGATCCTTTAGTGTTAGATATTTGATTTCTCCTGCATATAGGAAAGGATTGATTTCTGGAGTCAAGCTGTCTGTTGTGGTACCCCAAGCCATAGGAATTTATCTCTCTAACATCAACCAATAACAAAAAACCATACTCTTATGCAATGTAGGGGCATGAATTCAAAATGAAAGCCACGAAGGAAGACCTCGAGCTTGGTTACAAGTTCGTCTTTCAAGATGTGGTTGAGCACTGAAAAAGCATGGGGCAAACACCAAGATTCAATTCACAAGATAGGGTAAAGAAAAATAAATCCACATTAACCTTTCGTTGCTTATAAAATACATCCATGTTTGATATCGTCCATAAAATCAATGTGTTATTTTGTTTTAAGCAGAAGAGAAACAATATCAACAAGCCCTTGAGTATTGGACATCAATCCGTTAATATTGGAGTGCAGCCATAACATTGTGCTCCCGTGTAGCCCCATGGTGTTGCCAAACATGAGGCACAAAGAGGTAATAAGATTGTATATTAATCATATACTTAATAATTTCATACTTATAAATTTTGTACTTCTAATTTTTTTACTTATACATTTATGATATTTGTGTACTTATAAATTTTCTAGTTTCAATGGTAGAGCATGCCATACTTGGGGGTTGTCTAGGAGAAGAGGAGCACTGTGCAAACTATCCTACCCTCCTGGTCTTTGTTAAAAAACATTGGCGCAAAGCCAAGGTACTAAAACACCCTCCCGCATAAGCTGTGAAAACTTGGTTCTGGCAGTTACCCATAAGGACTAAGATATCTCAAGTGAGATGACATCTGTGTCACAGGTGCTATCGGTTGAGCTCCGCTCCGTCTGGACGATATCTTGGGATTTGTTGTGCTGACCAAAATGGGGTTGAACCTGGATCCAGCATGAGAGAGGGACATAAAATCCAACAAATGGTTCTGATGCCTAGACCTTAAAGTGTTGTGGCAAGGGATATGTTTTGGAAACCAACGAAACTGGAGATTTAAGACTGGGTGGATGCTAAATAGCTAGAGTTTGTACGAAAATAAAGTGAAGGATCTCGGTGGAAGCTAAAAAAGTGGTTAAGGAGGTACATTTATTTAGACATTCATGAGGTTTTGTTTGTCAAGTTTCCCATTGTGTTACACGAATAGTTGTGTAAACTAGAAACCCAGTAAAGGAATTTCTAAGGAGAACCAAAAGAGTGGATTCCATTGTTAATTGAGTGGTTGAAAAGAGTAAACAACCCTATATCAAGGGTTGTCGAATTTTGGGTAGACAGTATCCTAGAAGGATATATTACTGAGTTTGTTGTTGACATAATAACCTCATACAGTGAGGCAGAGCAAAAAAAATTCCAAGGACCACGCAACAGATACTTGTTATCTTTAAATACATGGATAAAAATGCTTATATGTGAAAAAGGAATTCTGCGAATGATAGAATGAATAGAAAAGGGTGGCTATGTCTCAGTCGAACTCTAGAGTGAGATGTTCCCAGGAAATAGTGGAACTGAACTAGAGCCATGATTTTTAAGAAGCGAAAGAATATTCAGGTCCGGAAAAAGATGAAAAACTATGTTCGAGCGAGGGAGTTGCAACACAGAGCTAGAAGAAGAAGGCTACAAGTTTGCATTGTACTTAGATGAAGGATATTGTGACGAGGAAGAGGAATATCATCCGATCTCAAAAGAAAACAAAGAGTTCAAAGAGTCAACTGAAGCTACAGAACAATAATGTGTACACAAATTTCCTATAGTACCATAGGTAAGATCGCAAGACCTGTATCCAAGTATTTTTGTAGATATGCGTAGTACTAATGAAGTAAATAGCGAAAAAGGAAGTCCGACTAGTCCAAATTTTGTTTCGACTGTACCAACATTCAATATAGTAGCAATCAATCCAATTGATGGAACTGACATTAAGCTCCCTATTGGAATTGGAATTTTAAGCCCCCAAGGTCAAGCGAGGGGAGGCCACTCCCGGGCAACAGCATAACCGCTTTAGACTATGCTTACGGCCCTGCGCGGTCAGAGAGGGATCTCTTGTTTTTCACTAGAGTACGTTCCACATAAGGTTTTTCATTCTTGTGTGTCACCAAAGTCTACTCCATATAGGATTTTCAATCAGTGTAATCAAGGGGCTAGGATCTTGAATGGGGCACAGTATGTTGAGGAAGGTGCATGGTGGGATTATCAGGGGCAAGGGACCATGGGAAAATGGAGTTGAAACCTGTGTAAGAAAATGATTACAAATGGAAAGAATGACATAAAATTGCAAATAGAGGCAAGATAGCTACTGATTTCCCAATCAGGAGATATTTAGCGGGCGATTTAGAGGAAAAGAAGGGACAATCCATTGCATGGAGCACCAGTGAGATGAATTCCATGCAACTTTATAAGAACCATTGATGAATTCCTGGAACAGCGGCTAGAGCATAACGAGTGTGAATTCCAAACCACTATACCCTAAGTTGCAGACATGAAAATCAATTAATAAAATGGAGTGGAAACAGGAAACACATTTACACGTAAAAGAAAGTACTTATTGGGAAAAACAACAACACATGAATCTCTGCTATGAGTAGCAGTCTTTCACTACAATTTATTCATACATAGGTATCAAGCTTTACAAATGGGAGCCTCAACTCAGGATTGTTTCCCAATCCAATTCCCTAACTCCTTTCTCCCTTTATAGGGAGCGTTTTTATACAATCCTAATGCTGAGATTACTTAATTAAAAGCTGTTACAAGTTGCCATTAGGCATTAACAGTGCAAAGAGTGGACTATCGCCACGTTTTTACAATTATAAACAAACGTCATGGATATGCAGCACGTGATAATGTAGGTTGACAGCGCAAAGCCCCATGTCATGAAAATGACTCCCACACGGCGTGCTGATGGTCAATCGTCCACACAGGCTGCCCTGGACCTATTTTGGGTCTCCTTGTCCAGCTGGCGCATATCGCTCAAAGGCTAACAAGAAGACCTGAATCCCTTCCTCCATTATTCTCCCGACCCCATCCTACGTCAAGTAAAACTGTTATAGGAGGAGGCCGGAGAAAAGGTGGTCCAATGCTTGGTGATGATAAGCGACTTAAGAAGCTTATCATCCTTGTACCGTCTCCTTCCTCTTACGAGGGGGATTCTTCTAAGAGCCATACAGCCAGGTGTGTGTTTGACCTTCTCCTTACCCACGACCAAGCAACCAAGTGGAGCCTCTAGGAATGGCGTCGAAGGCTCTGGACCCACCTGGTCCTAGTACGAGCATTTTCTCCCACAGTTTTTCCACCACTGTGAGCTGAGACTTCAAAGGTCATGACTGCAGCTGGGAGTGCCAGAGGGATGTCGCAGGGATGTCAAAACCCATGCACTGCACATCTAGAGACTGGGTCATGTAGAAGCAGGTGAATCCCCCTTGGTATTTCACATCTATGCCCTGGTGGTTGGTGGTTTTCTGGTGTGGATAACCAGAACACAGATTTCATGCCTGCCTACCAAGAGTACCCCTTGTCGAACTAATTTCTCGAACCACACAGTCATGATTGTCTATGAAAGACTTTGACACTTATCGGAATTCAACCCTATATCTCTTATCATCTACACAGTTCCATGTCTCAAAGATCTTCGGACGATGGTGTTATATAGTGCAAGCAGGAATGGCTTCAGGAAGGGCTATACCCTTAAAGTGGCTGCAATAGTGGCATGTGTGGTGCCAAGGTGGGGATTTTCCCTCCTGATGTTCAATCATATTATCCAGCATCACTAAGATTTCGAACCATTTCTGTGTGGCTTCCAGGCTCGTTCCAAGGGTTGCGGATTTGACCCTCTCATGCCCTTTCAATTACCTTGATGGTGGTGTCAGGTTGTTTTAGTTCACCACATCCCTTGGTCTCATGTAAATTCCAGATATGTTGCCTTAGCGAATCAAACCTCTATCTCTCTCATGGCTTCCTTTGAAACGAACCGCGTGCCACACTTGTAAACCGAGAAAACTATGCCACTAGATGAGACTTCCACCTCAGGCGTATCCTGAATGGTGACAGAGGAATTGGCCAATCTGCAATGGGGCAGATTACACTCATGAACGCCTCCTCCGCTATCATTTCTACACTGGATGTGAGATATGTACCTCGGGAGTCTTCTCAGTCGTCCGATCCAAGGAATCTTTTATATCCGTCGTCCACGTTCCATTCATCCTGCCGCCAACTTTTCTCTTCTGAACACTGCGGGCAATTTTGGATCGTGACACACTCTAAGCCATCGATCGAGATCGACCCTTCATGTAGCCATTGATCCGAGTGGTACCCACCATTTTTCGCAACAGGAAACTTAGATATTCGTACACGCTAGTTCACGCTGTGAAATGAACCATAGCTGTAGATCTACCCCTTCTTCATCGTGGCCATTGATCTTTGCGACCTCTACACCTTTCCATGATTTGGGATTGCGGTTTTACCCGCACAAGTATGGATCAGGAAATTACTTTAGGCCATAGATCTGCCCCAGGCCTCATCTCAATTGTTGAATGCCTCCAGTCTTTAACATGTTTCTTAATCTAGGAAAGAAGCTTTGATCGTGCATGTTTGCTCGCATGAAGCGGTTCGAAACCATTGATCTACCTCAGATCAACCACAGCCCTTGATTATGAATCCTGCCCAATGTTACAACACACCTTCCATTTTCCTCATTAAAAGGTGGTCACATGAACTTTGAGGGGCTGGGACCCTTACCGAACTTCAGTTAGGTCCTTAGGTCAACTGTTAAAACGGAGTGCTAACAACTAGCTCCATGAGGGATGTTATCCTCCCAGCGAGGTAGCAAAGAACCCCCATAGACCAAGTGCTGAAACCATTGGGATACTTTCAGTCTTTCTTTGACATCTCCATTCTACTCCATGCTACTGCTTTAGTGAATTCGTGCCATTCTTGCAAAATCATGCTAGTGACTGTAAACCTGTGCCGGTAACTGAAAATGAAAACAAACTAAAAACAATAATGAAGGAAATGCTCGATAACAGCTGAGCTTATTTTCTCCTACCTACTCTACCTAACTTTGTACACAAGTCCAACTAAGTGAAATCAAACTTCCAGTGAATCCAATCAAGCAACTTGCCTAATATTCTTGTTCTTATATGGTGCTTGATGGACAAAAATGAAACAGATAATGGGAGAAGGAAATGATAAACTAACTGATCTTTAAGGCAGAGATGCGACCAGTCATTGCCTTCACCCAGACCCTCCATCTATTTGGCCATGGGGTCATAGAAATCACGGAAACCTCCAGCACGTTCTATCACCTACTCATGGGAAAGCTGCCCTGAGCTTCCTGCTTCTAGGGATTCGTCAGGCTGACACTTGGAAGATTGCAGATGAGGACCCACGGAATCTTTCTCTAACGAAATATCCATCTCTCCACCCGAAATTTCTATAACAAGGGCTTGATGCGCTTCGAGAGGGAGGTCCTCAGCTTCTCCAGTGGAACCGAGTAGGTATACTCCTTTCATGTGAGGCGGCATTCCTGAATGTGGAGTATCAGAAAAAGCATTTATCTGTATGCCACTGCATCCGTATTCATTTTTGTACAAGTTTCTGGCCTACACCACCTCCACTTCCTTTTTATTTTGCTTGGAGGCCTTAATTATATGTCGTATCAACTCAAAAGAGGCATAACATAAGGGTAAGCTATCACCTCCCTTTCCCTCATCATCTTTTCTCGCTCCGACCTCCTGATTTTGATTCCTTTCATCATAAGGCGTTGTTTCAACAGCTGACTCATCAGGTATATTCTGCAGGTACTCTTCTTCATATTCGTCGTACACAGGCGCACCAAACTCCTTCTTAAAATCGTCCCTAGTTGACCAAGAGTGAAGCAGGTCACCATCTTCAGAGAATAATCCTGCAGTACCGTTTATTTCAGACTAAGGCCGGTCATCTTTCTGCATACCATGAGAGATCTTTGATGGGCCATAGGCTTCCTTCTTCTGCTTGTAGGGTCCAACCAATTTGTATGTACCTTTTATTTCACCACCACTATCCTGATCTGAAAATTTCTTGGACATCTTAAGGTTTTTCTCAACCTTCAAACAATCAATGAACATCTATTGCAGGGTGGTTGATTTTCTCTCCAAAAGAAGCAAGGACATGTCAGGAGGAAAGGCGGTTGCATAATAGATCTTAGCAGCGTTCTCAAGAGGTTGAACTTCCTTAGGCATGTTCTAATAAAAGCTTGCAAATCTTCTATTAAAACTGGATATGGCCTCACCTTCATGTCTCCTCAAAGAATAAAACTCTGAAAGTATTTGCTCGAGTGGCCGGCTTCTACCCCAAAACCTCAAGAATATGCAAGAAAGCTCTTCCCAAGTATTGATGGACTTAGGCTGCAAATGTTTAAACCAGACTTTGGCATCTCCTTGCAAGCATAGAGTGAATGCCCACATGCAGACATCGTCACGTTCTATCTCGAAAAGGTCAGAGAAATTCTCAAAGGCTTGTACATGTTTCTCAGCAGTCAAGGTTTGAAATTCTCCATCTAACTTGGGGAGGTATTTGTAATATTTCGCAGGAAAATCATGGAGGATAGGAGGCAATTGCAGTGGTTTATATCGACTTGGAGAAATGGGGGAGACAAGGTTAGGTACGATAGCTAAGCTATCGTCTGAGGCTTCATGAATTTCATAGGGGTGTCCTTTGACATCGGGTGCCCCCGGATAAATATCTAGGCTGAAATCAGATGTACAAGATGACGCAACGTTTTCGGTTCGTAAAGAAGGATAAACAAGAACATATTCATGGCTTTGCTCAGGATTGGCTGGGCCATAGAAGGTTGTTTTGATAATTCTAAGAAAAGATAAGAGCAAAATTACAAGATAGGATAAGGCATCCTAGAAGAAACGCGAACTCAAATGCTTGGACCTTCCACCGTGCATTTCTGAGCTTTATGAGGGGTCCATTTTATAGGCAGGATCGGTGAGCCTTCCTTGGTCATTAGATTTTCTGGATCACATCACCAACGGAGTCGCTGAAGTCTGAATCCTTCAAGATTGGAGTCTCCAAGTGAAAACTGCTCAACCTTCTTGATGTCTGATCGATTTTTCACCATCAACAGCCAGATCTAAATCTTTGTCATTTTTCCCAGGGAGGATCTCCAAGTTCGTCCCCAGCAACGACGCAAGTTTGTTGGCACCGGGATTTTGAGCCCCCAAGGTCGAGCGAGGGGAGGCCACTCCCAGGAAATATCAGAACCACTTTAGACTGCACTTCTAGCCCTGCGCAGTCAAAGAGGGATCTCTCATTTGTCACCAGAGTATGCTCCACATAAGGTTGTCAGTCTTGTGTGTCACAAGAGTCTACTCTGCATAGGATTTTCAATCAGCGTAATCAGTGGGCTAGGATTCTGAAAGGGGTATAGTATGTTGAGGAAGTTGCATGGGGGGATTATCAGGGGCAAGGGACCATGGGAAAATGGAGTCGAAACCTGCACAAGAAAATGATTACAAATGGAAATAATGACGTAAAATTGCAGACAGAGACAAGATAGCTGCTGATTTCCCAATCAGGAGATATTTAGCAGGCGATTTAGAGGAAAAGAAGGGACAGTCCATTGCATGGAGCACAGGTGAGATGAATTCCATACAACTTTAGAAGAACCATTGATGAATGCCTGGAACAGCGGCCGAAGCATAATGAGTATGAATTCCAAACCACTATACCCTAAGTTGCATACATGAAAAGCAATTAACAAAATGGAGCGAAAATAGGAAACACATTTACACGTAAAAGAAAGTATTTATTGGAAAAAACAACAACACAGGAATCTCTACTATGAGTAACAGTATTTCACTGCAATTTATTCATACATAGGTATCAAGCTTTACAAATGGGAGCCTTAGCCCGGGATTGTTTCCCAATCCAATTCCCTAACTCCTTTCTCCCTCTATCGAGAGCGTTTTTATACAATCCTAATGCTGATATTACCGAATTAAAAGCTGTTACAAGTCACCATCAGGCGTTAATAGTGAAAAGAGTGGACTATCGCCATGTTTTTACAATTATAAACAAACATCATGGAGATGTGGTGCGTGATAATGCAGGTTGACAGTGCAGAGCCCCATACCATCCTGCTTCATGAAAATGACTCCCACACGGTGTGCTAACAGTTAATCATCCACATAGGATTCCCTGGACCTATTTTGGGTCTCCTTGTCCAGCTAGTGCATGTCACTCAAAGGCTAACAAGAAGACCTGAATCCCTTCCTCCACTATTCTCCCGACCCCATGCTCCGTCGGGTAAAACTGTTATAGGAGGAGGCCGAAGAAAAGATGGTCCAATGCTTGGTGATGATAAGCGACTTAAGAAGCTTATCATCCTTGTACTGTCTCCTTCCTCTTACAAGGAGGATTCTTCTACGATCCATGCAACCAGGTGTGCGTTTGACCTTCTCCTTTCCCACGACCAAGAAACCAAGTGGAGCCTCTAGGAATAGCGTCTAAGGCTCTGGACCCACCTGGTCCCACTATGAGCATTTTCTCCCACAGTTCTGCCACCACTATGAGCTGAGACTTCGAAGGTTGTGACTACAGCTGGGAGTGCCGGAGGGACGTCGCGGGGATGTCAAAACCCATGCACTGCACATCCAGAGACTGGGTCATATAAAAGTGGGTGAATCCCCCTTGGTATTTCACATCTATGCCCCGGTGGTTGGTGGTTTTCTGGTGTGGATAACCAAAACACAGATTTCATGCCTACCTACCAAGAGTACCCCTTGTCGAACTAATTTATTGAACCACACAGTCATGGTTGTCTCTAAAAGACTTTGACACTTCTCAAAATTCAACCCTATATCTCTTATCATCTACATAGTTCCATGTCTCAAAGATCTTCAGAGGATGGTGTTATATAGTGCGAGCAGGAATGGCTTCGGGAAGGGCTATACCCTTAAAGTGGCTATGATAGTGGCATGTGTGGTGCCAGGGTGGGGATTTTCCCTCCTGATGTTCAATCATATTATCCGGCATGGCTAAGATTCTGAACCATTTCCATGTGGCTGCCAAGCTCGTTCCAATGGTTGCGGATTTGACCCTCTCCTGCCCTTTCAATTACCTTGATGGTGGTTTCGGGTTGTTTTAGTTCGCCACATCCCTTGGTCTCATGTAAATTCCAAGTCTGTCGCCTCAGTGAATCAAACCTCTATCTCTCTCATGGCTTCCTTCGAAACAAACCGTGTGCCACACTTGTAAACCGGGAAAACTGTGCCACTAGACAAGACTTCCACCTCAGGTGTATCCTGAATGGCGTCGAAGGAATCGGCCAATCTGTAATGGGGCATATTATACGTGTGAATTCCTCCTCCACTATCACTTCTACACTGGATGGGAGATCTATACCTTCGGAGTCTTCTCAGCCGTCCGATCCAAGGAATCTTTTATATCCTTCGTCCACGTTCTATTCATCCTGCCGCCAAATTTTCTCTTCTGAACACCACGGGCAGTTTTGGATCATGACACGTTCTGATCCATTGATTTAGATCGACCCTTCATGCAGCCGTCGATCTGAGTGGGGCCCACCCTTTTTCACAATAGGAAACTCAGATATTCATCCATGCTAGTTCACCTTGCGAAAGGAACTGTAGCCGCAGATCTACCCCCTTCTTCATCGTGGTCGTTGATCTTTACGACCTCTACACCTTTTCGCAATTTGAGATTGTGGTTTTACCCGCAAAAGTATGGATTGTGAAATTACTTTAGGTCGTAGATCTTCCCCAGGACTTATCTCAACCATCGAACGCCTCGGGTCTTTAACACGTTTCGCAATCTAGGACAGAATCTTTGATCGCGCATGTTTTCTCGTGCGAAGCGGTTCGGAACCGTTGATCTACATCAGATCAACCGCAACCCTTGATTATGAATCCTGCCCAATGTTACAACACAACTGCCGCTTTCCTCGTTGAAGGGTGGTCACATGAAGTTCGATGGGCTGGGACCCTTACCGAACTTCAGTTAGGTCCTTAGGTCAACTATTAAAACGGAGTGTTAACACTCCCAATATTCAATGGCAATCTTCTGGAAGACCCAGAGCAACATTGGTTTCTATGTGATGTTGTTTGGATTGTACGACAGATCCAGGATGAGAAAATCAAGAAAGCACAGATGATCATGATGCTACGAGGTCGTGTTCTAGACTAGTATATGAAATTTTCCATAGTACCAGTAGGATTTGTCCCAAACACAGTCAACAAGATTTGATGTGGGTTGATAGATGAATTCAAAAATCTGAAGTCTGAATCCCAATGCATCACTGAGATCAAAGAAATTAAACAGCTATCGACATAATCTGTTTGGGATTTTAACCAAAGATTTAAGACATTAATGGCCAAAGTGAGTTTCCAAATGTCGTATGTGCAACACAATGAATGGTTTATTGTCGCCTTGTTTCCACATATCTGAATGTCATCGATGCAATGGAAACTCATGCCGCAGAAAGAGGCTCTAGAAATACCAATGAATTTAGAAGCCTTGCCAGTTGGGGACACTGGCTCAAGAATGATGCAAATTCAATTGCAGCTGGCCAATATTATAGTGCAGCTCCAGGACATTAAAATTGGCAAGGAAGTTCAGGAGTAACTATGGTGTACACGATGCATATCATATAGACACCATAAAGATAATTTCCCGGTGCTGGTGAACTATGTCACAGCATGTGCATTGAACCCATTAAAACCCCAAATAATGCCTTGGTGTAGAATATGCCAGACTAGAGGTCACAAGTCTAAGGAATGCCTGTACTTACAGGATATTGTGAGTGCACCTACTAATTTGTATTGTAAATTTTGTAGATCAGTAGGTCATGATGAAAAAGACTACAGAGCACTTCAACTGCTATGAGAGAAGATGATGAATACCTACTTAATGAAAAATGATGAACAAATGCAAGTTGAATGAGCGCAGCCTCAGTATCATCCTGCGCAGTATCAACAACAACAATATCCTCAACCAAAATACCAATAGAAATAGTATCCTCAACAACAAAAATACCCTCCACAAAGTGGGGGTGGGAATTTTAGAGGTCGAGGACAACAACAAGGAGGAGGATTTGGTCGAGGAAGAGGCCAAATAGTATGTTATAATTGATGGCAGCAAGGACATTGTGCCCATGATTTTCAAATTCCTGCAAAAAATTGTACATATTGTAAATCATTTGATCACACTGTTGAAAAATGTCCACAGCTTATTGAAAAATGACAGGCTAGAACCATTGTTATCCCCAACCTAGTGCAGAATCCAAATCCAAAACCCAATCTGAATATTCAAATGGTTTACGTCGAACCCAAACGACCCAACCTTTTTGTAGTCACAAGAGGAGGTGTTGTGACAAGAGCAGACCAAAATACACCATAGATGCGACCTGTTGCACAAAAGAAAGCTCCACTATATGTTTAACAAGAGAAGGAATTCTTCTTGGAGGCATGACAAGACTTTGTTGATACCAATCAGTGGTCGACATCTGGACAAGTTAGATCTATTCCCAAACAATTTGAATAACTAATCAGGAGGTCCCCCATGAAAAAGGTTAGTAAGCTCAAAGACTTTTTCAAAATTTGTTTAGCACTAATCCATGATAAAGATGTTGTCGAAGAATTAACAACACTCATAGAAGAAACCTCAGAAGACCTGTGACCTGAAAAAAGAATCAATCGTATCGGGAGAAAAGTGAAGACAGGTCGAGAACTGAGAATGACTACACAGATATGAGATTATGATATGGACTATATCATATTAGAACTGGGCTCATATGTCAATATTTTTCCAAGATAGACATGGGAGAGCATGAATAATTCATGACTAGACCGGTCTCTTATTCAACTACGGCTTGGAAACCAGTCAAAGGTTCTACCAATTGGTAGACTAGCCCAAGTATTGGTAGAAGTCAAAGGGTTGAGAACATATGCTAACTTTCAAGTCATTGACATTATCGATGACACAAACCCATATCCTGCACTTCTAGGAATTTATTGGGAAATAGACAGCCAAACTATTATAAACTTCAAGAAAAGGATCTTATCTTTCGAAGATTTTCAAATAAGAGTGGTTGCGCCCATTGATCCTCTTGAAGGGAAACGATATGTTGCGCCTGTGCATAGTGAAGGGAAAGAAAATTATTTGGACCAATTGTATAACATTATGTCTTCAAAGGAATATTACATTAATCCCACAGTGGATGGAAACCTGAGCTGGAGGAGTGTAAGCTCATGCACGCCCGACCCGGGTGATGCTCTGGAAAAGTGGCAGAACAGGCTACATGAAGTCTCCATGCGCATATGTGCAAGAATTAAAAGAAATGTTCGAAGAGTAGGAGCCGATGCAAGCGAGCTAACTACATATGAAGCATTTCCTAATCTTGCATTCTTTTTAGAATAATTTGAAGAAAAGGTCACATAATCACAGCAATTGTCCGCTTTGGGCTATGCACTGAAATCTACACCCGCTAGATAGTGGGGTACGCATAAACAATCTATCTATGAATGGTCACAGTGTAGGAGACTAATGGAGATCAGATTTGGAGAATAGATCAGTTATTATGATAAAAAATATATAGGACTGACAGATCCTGGTAAGCATATTGAGAACTGTCGCACGGTTTGGCAAGAATATCCACGATAGGAATGGGCTCACTAGTTCATCCACACTTTGGAAATGGTGATAAGAAGTTACTACACCTCAGAAGATCTGCGACGAGTAACCATTGACTGGGAAATCTTAACTATAATATTTACCCAAACATTTGAATTCACAAGTGAACATCAAACAGTGGATGTTGCACTATAGGTAATAAAGGAGAAGGTCTTTGAAGAGATACCCGTTTCAGACACAAACTTCAATCAATGCAGCATAACTATGCATAAATACATGATGTGGTATAATATCACAAAGGATCCGAGTGATAGTGAACCATCCACCATAATCTCCACATATCAGAAGGAATGTACGAAGTGGAAAGATATCGCATGTATGAAAATACATGACACCCTGTTAGACATGGAATAAAAAAAAAGGAGGACATAGCAAGGGGGAAATATGTTATACCAACGTTGCACAACATTGTGAAAAAGAGAACCAAGTCGCAAGTAGTGCGACAACAGGAGGGCAGAAGTCCAAGGAAAAACATAAAATTCAAAAGAAATGAACCTATCATAAATCGATACCATGATTGGAATCATAATTAGTAAAGTACTGACAGCGTATTTGTCAGTCATTAATTTGGAAATATCCATAGAGTCGGATGGAATACCTTGGACTAATGTCCACCATAAATAATAGTAACTGTCTTTCTAAATGCTAGCTAAGTGACGGTGTGCCGAAATAGTTTCCTTAAATAACCCATGCTACCACCCCGGACCGTTCGAAAAAGGGTGTACTTGTTAAGTATAGAATACTTGTGTGAAGTACAACTATCAAGAAGCTGTTATTTTGTAATATACATCGTTACCATATACAAAATCAGTGTGTCTAGAACCAGAAGGAGCGAGTATTAAAGGTAACTCGATGAGCAGAAACCGGTTCATCTCTATTACGATAGTCAATGTTAACTCCCCTGTCAGACCTCTATTCACTCCCATGCAGCGTGGTACAGGACATAGTACCCCAAGGAACCAGCCCCCACCAACTGCGGGCCAGGTTCCACCTCGGTCTCTAGAGAAACACAGAATTTCGAAACACAAATCACCTTCAGTCCCAAAAGGGAAGCAGTCGATGAAGAAACTACGGACTGATAAATCTCTAGAAACACCACCATCTCAGGAAGAACAAGAAGAATTTGAAACCAGGAATTTATTGTTGCCTAACATTCCACCAAGAATGATGGATGCACCACCTGTCAAAATCCCTGCTAAGGGCCATCTTACATTAGTAGAACCTAAAAAGATGAAAGATTAGAAAGTATTGCAGGATATCATGCCTTAGCTGGAAAAAATTCCCTTTCAAGATTCAAACACTAGTGAACTCCATGACTTGGACAGGAAGAATTATATGAATTTGGCTCGGGATTCACTAGAATTACATAACTGGTTTGTTCCAATGCAATGGGAATGTGGACTAGAACAGTTGGAGCTACTATCACTTCTCTTCATGCCACACTTTGGCTGGACTAGAGAGGTGGATATTTATGTAAAACAGTTGCTGGTAGTCTTTCATGCAGGTTTCCTTTGGTTAGAAAAGATGCATTCGATCGATTTTGCTCTCATCTCAACAATCCTAGGACTTCCAAGAGCAGGGTGGGACCTTGTAGAAACCTTTGAGGAAGGCAAGAACCCAGCCAATATTGCACAAGTCCAGGAAAAGTATGGCTTGGTCAGCTCTGGTGAAGAATTTCTAATATCATCCATTAAGTACCCTGCTATTCGTATGGCAGCCATGATATTGACGCATAAACTATTGCGTGTTTCAATACCAAAGAAATGTACTACATGAATAGCGATGTTGGTTGCACTCTGTGCAGAAGGAGTTCAAATCAATTTGTCTCAATTCTTGCTTAATGATTTTCTCCAGGATGCCACTTCAACACAGGAAGAACGTACTCCTTTTCATTATGCTTGGTTGTTAATTATGATCTCGTTTACTGTGTGGTCTGAGCCCACATATTATCAACGGGTAGAATTACTTGTCTTATGTAGAGGAGCGATATACCAGAACTTGCGGTTCTCGCCTAACAAAGGCCGACAGCTGAGTAGAACACTGAATTCTTTGTCCATAATGAAGCTTTGAGGAACCTGGTAAAGCAACAGGTAAGGCTTAGTGCAAATACCATGCTCATATTTCAGCATACTGTTAATTTTTTGTTAGCACCCCACTATGTATACATCCAACTACGTCGAGACCCCCAAGGACAGTGGTTACCAACACAATATATGCTCACGATGGAATATCTAGAGATCATTAACAGTGATTGGCTAGAATATTTGCAACATGATGGATCGCCACCTCTCGGAGAGAATAATACCCAACAAGCAAATGCAACAATGCCAGTCAAGCTCAGCCCAATTAGCCTCAGAATGAGCTTCTAATAGAGCACCAACAAAAGGATGCACATAACGAAGAAGTACAAAGAGAACCTCCACGCAAGAAACGAAAGGCTAAAAAATAAGCCAATACTTCTCGTATGGATGATGAGGAAGCCACAGCCTTGGAAGAGGCCCTACAAAATACTACGCAAACACGGTTCGACGACCTTGGATGACAACATAATCAATTCACTACTACCATCACAGATAAGTTGAATGATCTTGGAACAACAATTGACGTAATCAAACTGGTAGTAGAGTGCACACCGCAGGTACTACCATCACAAGATGCACCTGGCCCGTTGGAAGCATAGGAAACCAAGGGACCTAGGGAAGACCACCTCATGAAAGTAAAACTAAGGAGAGAAGTGTTGGGGTTAGAAAACCTGGACCCCGGTGAGGTGGGAAACACTACTGGCCCAATTTTATTAGATTTTTCAAAAATACAATTGAAGGATGTGCATGCTTTACAGAAACCAATGGCTATAGAGATTCAGATACGGGGAAATACCCTTGAAAAATAGGAAAAACACTTAGCAAAGACTATCAGCAAACTCAAGTCCAAAATGCAATAGACCACACAAGAAGCAAGGAAAGAAGAAGTAAGTAAGCAAAATATCACACATGTTGTTAATATTGTTGTTCGAATTTGGATGATGTTGAAATATCACACGATATGCCATTAAAAGACAAGGTCCTCATGCTAGGCAAGATAGCAACTAACCTTAAGAAGAAATTAATCGAATTAGAGGATCAAAGGATTCCCATCACACCACCAGAAGTGTTGGAAAGTAGACATGAAGCAACCACTTAGGATGCAAAAAGGATAGAGGAAGCAGAGAAAACATGTGCTAACGTTGTAAACCAAGTCTCCTAGACTTAGGAAGCTCTATTGGACGATGATAAATCACAGAAGATTGCAAATGAGCTCACTGCGGTGGAATCAAATATCACGTAGATGTGAAATGAGATCAAGCAGTTTCCTTTGGAGCACAAAAAGGTCAAGACAACAGAAGTACGCAGACTATAGCAGCAAACCACTGCATTGTGTGCACATTAGCAATGTGAGGAAAAGGTAGAGGAGCTGCAAGCTAAAGCAAAAAGAGTTACAGTGCTAATTCATCCTGTGCATCAGAAGGTGTGCGAGATGGCGGACTCGATAGAAAGAGACATGTCAGAACATGTCAGTTCCAACTTGGTGGAACACATGCAGAAAACAAAGGAGGAAGTGCACATAGAAACATAGAAGCTGTTGAAAATCGTGGAGTATTTTCATAACAAAATCAACGCAAGTCATTTTATGGAGCACTAGCTTACGTGGCTCGGGACGAGCTATAGGTAAGTTTTGGGGGACTTTTGGGCCTCAGGATAGAAGGGAAGAATTCATGTAGAATTATTTCGAAGTATGGAAGAAGAGTTTAAAGAAGAAGAAGAAGAAGGAGCTACGACAGAGGAAGCAACAACAAAGGAAAGGGAAGAATGTTGCGACATAAGAGGGAAAGTGAAGAATAAGACAAAGAGAAGGTGTTGGATGAGGAAGTTGCTCCAAATAAGTAAGACATGACTAAATGACAAAGCAAGATACGAGATGACATGGCATAATATTCGCAGAAGTAGGCGTGCGAAGAAGTATAATGACAGGAAAATGACAGTAAGGCATAACCCTGAGAAAGCGAGCTCGACTGGAGCTGGCGGAAACCACACGCGTAAAGGAATCTTTGTAAGTAGGGCTGATAGCGCCTTTTTTATGTATTGGTAGAATAGGAAAGTCAACCTATTGGTTAAAGATAGTAAGTCGACTGGGATAATGACTGAAGCTAAGTCTGTTAGAGTCTGTATCGAGTCAGTATTGAGTTTGTAATAAGTACGTATGGGATCTGTATTGAGTTTGTAATAAGGATATAAAATAAGGAACCCAAGTTGCAAATGTGTAAGATAGTTTTGGATGATTAGCTGATACAACAATTTTGAGTAAATCTCTAGACTCTTGGAAAAGATGCTTGAGCTAGACTTGAGATAAATAGCTTTGGTTAATGACTCTGGATCATTGAGTGCATTAGATTAGAGGTTCTGCAGCTGAGTGCAAAGAAAAGTAGAGAAGTTCGAGTCGATACAGGCTTTGTGTGGATCGCTAGCAGGAGTAGAGTAGAGTGAGAAAGAAAGAAGATCAGAGAGCATGATAGGGAGGAAAAGTTTGTAAAGATAGAAGAGAAGATATTGAATAGAGTCTGCAGCTTCGTGCGTGGAAGAAAGGTGCATCTATTTCCTCATGCTAATTCTAGATGAAGAGCACCTTGTGGGTTTTTCCCATATGGGTTTCCACGTTACATATTGTGTATATGTGTGAATGTTGAGTAGCTTATTTAAATGTGTAAATGATCTGTTCAATGATTGATTGACTAACCGGTTGCAAATGGATAAATGTATGAATGTTGCATTATAGTAATGAATGTTCCTATGATGACTGTTCACTATGTGTTTGCATGAAATCGCATGAATAAGGGTTGAATCATAACTTGGTGTCGAAGTACTATCCAAACCAGTATCCCACCCTCCCGGTCTTTGTTGGAAAACCTTGGCGTAGAGCCAAGGTAATAAAACACCCTCCCACACAAACTGTGGAAACATGATTCTGGCAGTTACCCATAAGGACTGAGATATCTCGGGTGAGATGACATATGTGTTGCAAGTGCTGTCAGCTGAGCTTGGCTTTGTCGGGCTGATATCTTGGGATTTGTTGTGCTGACCAAAAAGGGGGTTCAACCTGGGTCCAACATGAGAGAGGGACATAAAATCCAATAGGATCCTTTTCCTTCGAGACGAGAGGGTCGTCGAACCTCCACAGTAACCATCGCAGTTAGAAAGCATCGCCGTCGCCGCCACAGGAAGAAAGTACCTCCACCCCGCAGACTCTGCCATAAAACCTTCTCGCAGCCACACCATAGAGAATTGCATTCCCCCATCAAACAGAACTGCATATTCTCAAGTGAGGGAACCACCATCGATTCTTGGTGGGTAAGAGAACCAATACCCAACAAATATTCTAAAGGACCTTCTCCTCTCAGCGAAAAAAAATCCGTTGTTGTCGCCATAGAATAAGGGACGTCACACAAGGGCACCTACACCGCAAAGGTTCGTCGCCTCACATCAGAAAAAATCGTCATTTTCTCCATAGTATATGGGACATTGTGCAACCAAGAAGAGCTCCATCTTCATTTTCTCACACAACATAATCTCGGTTCATCGTCTCTCAACAAAAAAACCGTTGTCGCTGCCACAGTAAAATGGGCGTCATGCAACCAAGAAGAGCGTTGTCTTCATATGCCAAAAAGGGTGTGGCTAGGGATGAAACCCTAGCCACCATGCACTATTCCAATTCTCCTTGACTCTCAAAACCTCCTTTCCAAACTGATTATTATTAGAATTTTTAAATATAAGAGTGCATTCCTCATTAAAAAGAATACAAATCTAGGGATTTTTTATCGTTATCTATAAGGGCTCCTTACCATGGTCCTTGGATGAATTCTAGCTTGGGCTAATTGACTTTATATGTCCATACATCCTATAATACCTACATATAAAAGTATTAATATCATGATCAAGAAGCTACCACAAACACATTTATTATGTCTAAGATCACTCCTAGTAAAATGTGTGCTTCATTAATTTCTACATATATTGTATCATAAAAGGTTTTATATTTTTATTTTATTTTTTCAAATAGTTTCACTTTGAATTATAGTTCCTATATGTCCATTCTTATGTTCAAGAGGAAAAAAAAATTCATCCATATTGGAAAAACAAACACTCTTTCATTAAATAGATAAAAACCAGGCACCCGTATAAAAATGGTCATTGTTGAAAGACCCTAAAACAAAGATCTTTGTATTCTTATTACTAAAAAATTGAAGCATGATGGTACCAAAAATTAGGAGGATACCAAAAAAGTAGGAATATAAGTCCCTTAACCAAGTGCCCCAAAGGTTCTATGAAACTCAAAGGCCAAAGAAAATTAAAATTAAATCAAATTAAAATAGAATTTAAAAATTAAAAAAAAAAAAATAAAACACAAAAAATAAATAAAAAGGAGCGAATAAAAAAAACAAAAAACAAAATTTAAAATAAAAAATAAAACAAAACCAATAAAAATTATAAACAAATTACAAACCAACAAATTACAAACAAATCGTATCAAGAACTGATTGTAGCCTGGAGTATTAGGCACAAAAGAGGCAAATTGCACTAGTCTTCTGGATTGACCATGGTAGGCATAGATTGTTGGTTGGATTGTTGTACAATTTTTTGTGGGAAATGGGGTTATTATTATATCATAGCCAAGGTTGTGGCTTATAATAGATTGGTGATCCATATATGTAATATCATCCAGAGTGTAGATCACCTGGGAGGTTAATGATTGAATCGTTTTAGAGGTCTTGACATCATTGAAATAGTTGCCACAATTCCAATTGATAGAGTTGCAGGATTTAAAAAGGAAGAGAAGCAACCCAAATCCAGTGAAACATTTGTAGATCTAAAGGTATAAAATCAATTTTCTTTTAAATTTCATCAAACCTCCAAATAACGTGATCGCAGGCTACAAGAATAATTTTGGCTTGTAAGTATTATTTTTTTCAATTGAAACTTGAAATATTGAAACTGTGAGTTAGAAAAAAGGAAGCTTTTCACCTCCGGCTAGCTTGGATTGGATGTGTTGGTTTTATTAGTAATTCCCTTCCATTCTTAGTGATTCTATGTTCTCATTTCCAATGCTACCTTTTGTAGAAACTTCAAGATCTAGGGCAATTAATCCAATTTTAGAGATTTCACCTCTTTCGTAGAGGTCCATGGATATTAACTTAATGAATTTCCATCCTAGGAGCTATTATAAAATATTATAAATAGCAGAAACATTGGACAATATTTCGTCTCTTAACAATCCCAATCAACAAGGCAATCCAAGAGAAAAAACACCAATCTTTGCCAACAAATTTCAACCCTTTAGGGAAAACTCATCATGCATAAAACATATTTGAAAATCACTTTATGATAGAGGTAATTACAATAGTAAATATTCCCTATATTTTCCAAGATCAATGCTAAGTTATTGAGAAATTCAACCTAAATTTATGTCAATCAACAAGACATACTAGTGTGGAAATTACTAATTCATAAAGATATAGATAGCTAAAAATCAAATATACAATAAGACAATTTTAGTTTGTTGAAAAATTCATATATATATGTATGCAGATGAATTTATTGTATGTAAGGCCTCATCCCAATGCTAGCACAATTCTCTAGCTCTCCAAAACTTTTGTTAGGGAAAACCAAGAAAAACCCTAGACGACACGAAAGAGATCTAATAAGAAAGCATCACACTAGCATGTTTTCAAAGGCAACATGTTTCCTTTCCTCCACTCGTGACTCAACAAGTATAAGTAGGGTTCAATTACAAAATCCTACCTCCAATGTCTCAAAGGGATGAAAGCTTAACACTGGTATTTAAGATGCTCCAATAGTTCCAAGAAACCCTAGTAACTTTAAGACAAGAGNTATATATATATATATATATATATATATATAGAGAGAGAGAGAGAGAGAGAGAGAGAGAGAAGTGCACTCCTAAAATCTCTAACACAAGATGACAAAGAATGAGAGGATTTCAAAGGACCTCTCCTTCCTCTCTATATATAATAAGTAAGGGATCTTAATTAAACCATTACGAGCAGCCAATAAAGCTCCCGAGCAGCCTCACACATGTGGAGCATTGCACTCTAAAGGTATGCATGTCCATATCAAAGGTGATGCCATACACAAGAAAGTATCCAATGTGAGGGTGTTCCACAAGATGTTTCAAACACTCCTTCAAGTCTCCAAGGATTCCAATGCTCCTCCTAAGCCACGTTCTCCATTGGGTCCACTCCCCTCGCATGAACATTATCATAACTTGTGTGTCCTTAAGCCAATTCCATGTCTCCATGTAAGCTTTTAAGCTAGCCCATGTTGTCTTGGGTTAATACGCTTCTCTTGAATGCCAAATACTCCTCCTCCTCTGTAGACCATTTTCCAAGAAAAAAACCTCTTCCATGTGGCCAAGATGTAGAATGTCACCAAGTTGTTTTAAGATCCCCAACTCCTTAAGTAACAATGTCACGCAAGCACCAATTGAGGTCAAACAATAATTGAGTCGGCCATCTCCATTGTGTGCAAATCCATCATAGGACATATGCGGGCTAATCATATACCACGTACCTCAAATCTCATGAAGCACCCCCAAACATGGTGTAAACACTTTCATAGTAAGCTTTAAAGATAACGCCTCTTGGTCTCACATTTTCATTTTAGGGAATTTTTTTAGTTTGAAGAGGTGGTATAACATGCCCTTTTATGTTGATCCTTTTATTGAGTCGATTAGACTTTCCTTTTTCTTGGTGAAGATGCTCCTTATTTTGCAAAGGATCTAACAAGGATTAGTTTTGAGATGTGTATAAAGTTGTGGAATCCATTGCAAACATAAAAGGGTTCATTTGAACTCTATCTTGATCCTTTTAAGTGTTTTTTAATGTACTTCCTCAAATTATTCCCTCAAAGTTCCATCTCGATAAAAACTCTTCAAACTAATGTACTTCCTCAAATTACTCCCTTAGAGTTCCATCTCGATAAAAACTCTTCAAACTTTAGCTTTAGCTTGAGGTTGCATTTGAAGGATTTGAATACTCAGTTTTAGCATTGTCTTGATTACAAGCCATCTAAGTTACAAATGAGATATAAATAGATGCAATACCTATTGCAAAGAAGAGATTATGAAGGATGATAGTGGAAACTTAATTACAATTTCATTGTTTTTATGAAGGATGATAGTGGAAACTTAATTACAAATTCATTGAAAAACAATAATTTTTTTTGTAATTAGAAGTAAAGGTGATTCACTTTTAAATTACATGGGATTCAATTTTGAGTGTTGGAATTGTGTTTACAATAAGAATTACCACCTTGATATTTAATAAAAATATGATGTAAATTCTACTTTAATTTATAATTTATAATAATTTCACCAAATCTACTTTAATTCTACTTTAATTTATAATTTACAATAATTTTATCCATGATAAACGACATCGACCGATTCCATGTATAAGACTAAAGTTGAGTTAATTGACAAATAAGAAATACCATGTATAATTTTGATATTGTAGCAAGTATAAAGGAATATAAATCAAGTAGCATGAATAAACGTGGAATTCAACATACTACATTGTGTGAGAAACTATTAATAGGAGATGGAAATTAGATAATGTGAGAGATAAGATAGAATGGTATGAGGAACAAGGAAGATACCAATTTTTTAAACACTATATCTCATGCAATGTGCATAAGGTGGAACCATATTTGTTCCATATTTTTTAATAGCTCAAAGTTCAAGTTAAAATGGTAGGAGGGCCAAAGAAGATACCAAATTTTTGAACAATATGTCTCATGCAATGTGCAAAAGGAGGAACTATTCTTTTAAGTTCTCAAAGTTCAAAGGGTTGGTGCACATAATAGTTATTTATTATACTATGTTGTTTCTTAATGTATAAGAATAGTATTTATATCAATATTCTATATGAAATGTTAGTGACAAGTAAATTGATGTGGCAAAAACTACAAATTATATAGATTAATTATGGATTTACTTCCTAGCTCTTGTGAAGTTGTCTCCATTTGTAGAGTCTTGCTTTGTTATTTCAAGATTGAGAATGTGTGGCTTCAAGATTGATGTTACTATTCACATACATAATACTACAACTATAATGAGCATATAATATCCAAAGTCTGTGAACTTTCAACATGGGATTTCATTGGTCTAGCTTTCTACCTATGTTGAATGTGGTACTCTCGTCATAGGAAGGAATTATTATCCATTTGTGTGGAAAATAACATAAAACTTATGAAATTGCTGCAAATAGGGGAACTAGATGTATTAAAAGTTGATCAGCATGAATCTTTTCTTTGACATTTTACTAATAATATACTTTTTGACAATGATAAATAACCTTTATTCACTATAATGTTACAATCTTGGCTAACAATATCTCTCATTCAATGGAGTGTAGGTGTGACTAAATAGGTGCTTGTCAGAGATATATTCCTTGAGCGAGGGAAGCTCAAGACAAACAGAGGGAAGTGTGACATCCAATATATTTCATAGATGAAGAACGACTAGAGATGAAAGGTTAGAAGAAATTTTGTAGACGCATGGAATTTTTTCTTGCCGAAGGAGGATAATGCTCTTATGATGACGAGAGCATAGGTGACATTGAGGTGCCATTGAGATATAGACATTTGGTGAAACAATGGGTACCTAAGGAACTTCCTCCATTGGACATAGACTTTTGTGTCAACAATAGGATGTATCCCATTTATCCATATTCTTTCCATGGTCTGGGGCTATTTTCCATGGATGGAATAAAGGTAAAATATGGTGCAATAACTAAATTGATGGAGTATGTCAAACCATGTTATGATTATAGCAATTGCATGTGATTGGTCCAGTACATGCATAGTATGCAGCTGCCGAAGATTATATACACCTAAGAAACAATGATAAAAATAATGGAGCAACTATCTATATTAATGGGAAGTCCTAAATAGTTTGGTAAGATTGCAGGGTTTATAAACAATACATGACCCAGGACAACAAATAAGAAATCCAATTGCATATATGAGTGACATGAAGGAAATCAAGTATTCGTGTGCGTGATAAAAACAATAGCTTCCGGGGAAGAGTTATTGGTGGATTATAATTTCAATAGATTTGATGCATCGACTAATATTGTGTGACTACTTATGCAATACCATCTTAAGCAACCTATACTTAATTCATTATATTTTTTATATTTAACAATTTTTTAAAATATTTTACAGTTGTAATTATATTATAATGTTGTAGTCTAATTGTGGAAAAGCAACAACCTTAAAACATGTAAAGTTGTTCATGCATGTGCAATAGATGTCTCCTTGGGAAATGGCTAGTTCCAAATTACATCATTGTAATGTTATTTCCCATACAAAAGAGTAGTTTCAAAGTGCATTGCCATCAATATACTATATAAAAAATTCTCTCGAAGTGGGATCTTTTGATTTTTTTCTTTTTGCTTTGCGCCTGCTCCCCGCTCCCAATAGCGTTGGTGGAGACACTGCATATCAAAGGGTTATATCATACCAACATCCTACAAATGATACATCTTTGAATAGATTGATCTAAAAAATCACATCAAAATATTAAATATTTAGTATCAATCACATATGTTTCCATTACTATGAAAACAACATTACATGGATCTACACAACATCTCACAAGTTGACACTGTAAAGCATGTGATTAACTAGGACACAATAGATTTACCACTCTACATACTTTAGCATTGTACCCTCCTTTCCTTTTATAGAATAAGATAAATGGGGAGTTACAAGTCAAGTCTAAACCTATCCTGTAGAATGGAGTGCTCCACCTCACCAAGGAAAACCCTAACCCTGAGAGAATGCACCTCACATGAAGAATAATAGTTGGCAATTAATGCTCCTCATGTATAAAAGAATATTTCCAAATAGTGTGCCCTTCATGTGATATGAATAGACATATACATTCCAACCTATTCCAAGCATGCTCTTCCATGTAACTAAAGTAGTGAGCCCCACATGTCCCAAGAATAGATAGGTACATGCCAACACATGCCAAGAACACTACATACTCCTAGCACACTCCTATATTAAACTACTCAAGTTGTAGACCCTTTTACTCAATAAATATGCATACAAGTATGTGTCAGTATTCATGTGTTGATAAATTAGGTGGAGCGTACATCAAATGTTTAGTGTTAGTAACCTCTGACCATCTACTAGTTAGTATTAGTTGGTATAAGCACCATAATTGTTAGGGTGTTATAAATGAGGTATTCAAGAGATTCTATAGTTAAGATAATGGTGTACATAAGTCTTACATGGGTAACCTATCTCGAGCTCCGTGTGATTTATATCCATTGTAGCACAAATACCTCTACAAGCACAATTTAGACCTCTTCAAATTAATATATGTAGTAGCACACAAAATACTAACAAACCAAGAAGGCAAGTGAGGACTTATGGTCCTATTGTGGTAGTAAATGACATGTAAGATAGTCATGGGTAAGTCCATAGTGTGGTTGGATAAGGAAATGCTATAGTACTACACAAGTGTCTAATGGTCTTCCCACTTGTTTCAATGTCTTGGAATATAGCCTTCTTACCAACATATCAAGACAATTAAAGGGGATGATTTCCTGAGGGAACCATGAAGTAGTGAAAGAAAATGCCTTCTAGTACATCTGAGGGACCATTTAACGAAGAAATGGTATATCATGGTATTGTGTTGGGAAAAAGAAGAGGGTGTCCAGATGGTCATGGAAGTATTGGGGAGGTGGTTAGATGATTTGTTGAGGCATTGACATGGGAGTATGGTATTCATGAATCAATGCAAGGTGCATTGAGTGAAATGTGCATGAATATATTGTTTAAATATATGATTATGCACAGATATGAGGGTACATATGTTAGAATGCATTGTTTGAATGCATGTTTGTGCATGTTTCATTGAAATTAATATGCTAATAAATGAAATGATGAATTATTGATAAATTTTGTAATTCTAAGATCATTTCATAAGCTATTGTGGATGCAGTAAAAGAATTGCATGAGAAAGGTAGTCATATTTTGATAAATTATGAGAATGCTATGTCAAGAGAACATATTAGCATGAAAAAGGTACCATGCTTATGGTAGTGATAATAAGACATAATAAAGACAAACATTATTAAATGAACAACTGAAAGTGAAAAGAGTATTATTATGTAATCATGAGTATTGAAACTTTTATTTGATTGCATAGAGAATGTGACTATATCGTGTAATTTTATTATGATAATGATGCATATAAATTGAATGTAGTTCATTGCATTTTAGATATTGGTAACTAATAGTGATTGAATTATTTTTGTGTCATAATTCCAATATTATTTCAAAGATTGTTGTATATGTTGTAATTAAATGATTATATGCATGGATACTCACAACTTGTCTAACTTATTGAAAAGTTCAAATTGCATGTAAAATTGTCTTGGATATGGCGATGAGAGTAAGTCAATCATGAAGACTGAAAGCTATGTGTGCAAAGGCCAAACATTATAAGAAGAATCTTATTTTTGTGGAATATGGTTTCTATATGAAATAGATTTGAAAATTTTTTGATTGAAATTTATGAGGATCACATATTTGTGAAATCTAGTTTATGTATGAAACAGATTTGAAAATTTATGATTGAAATTATTATGATGGTATTTCATGATAATTGTGTGTGTAATACATGTGAGATGATGTATCCATATAGTGAGGACATATTATTGTTATAGTGTGATTTGCCGCACCTCATGCATCATGCATTGATGGCCTTCCCTTGTCCCTATGTAGACTCACTATAGCCATTTTACTCATTATAGCCCCTATGCTTCAGTTTAAGACTTAATTTTTTTTTTTGAAGATATGCATGGGTCATCAGTTATACAGCTCGCGTATATGCATCTTGCACCATAACAACCCACATACATTATGTTTTGTGCTCAAAAACAAAACAAAAAAATATTTGTAGTTTTCCTCATCAAGTAACGAATACCTTGATCCTTGGCCTTCCATATGCCAAAAAACTCTCTTATTTGACCCTCCATTTCCCATTTAAGGGCTATATATTGAGCCATTTTGGAGCATTAGGGGAGGAGAAACTTTGAGAGTAAGAAGACTATAGCAAAATTTTTCCCCATTGTCATATACTTGAGTCTACATCCCTTTGTCTTTGTTAATAGAACCATTTGTATTCATATCCCAAGCTCTCCATTGCATTTGTGATGGTATTTCATTGCTATGGAGGATTGAAGTGATGAAGGGACTTGGTTTCTCAGTTCCGACAGAGGTTGTCATATTGTATCTATGTTTTTACATTAATAGAAATATCCATTTCTCGCACAAATTTCATGTGCAATTGTTTATATTTATCCATGGGTGTAATTGCTTTGTACATGTTTAAATGGATTATGCTAGATTGAATACTAACATTTAATATATTTTATACTTGGATATATATTTGTTGTTGACGAAAACTTGTAGGGACAAGCTTTTGATCATGAGCTCAATGGTGGTCGTCTTCAAACATCTGGTTGAGGTATGCTTTTTATCCCTTAGTTGTTAGTTTCTTTAATTTATCTAGCATACTTGGGAATGGATGTGATTTCTCATTTTATACTGTCTATTTTGGTCCACCCCAAACCATAGGAATATTTTCTCCGTACCAGAATTGGCGACCATACTGGGGAAGTCTCTCTTATTAGGGTTTTTTGGTGCATTTTTTCTCAAATTCCTCTATGTTTCTTTGTGTTTCTGTGTCACATTTGAGAGTATAATCATTGGCGGACAGTTACTTGGAGTGGTTTAGTCGTTATCTTCCTTTTTTACCAACTTCTTCCTTATATACATGGTTCATAGTGTTTACAGTCGCAAATATATGTGAGTTGACCTTTGGTAGGTCGTTTATATACGCTAATGTTCTCTGAACAATTGTGTATACCTCAAATTTTTACTGGTATCTTGGTTTGAGAGATTGTTGGGTGGGTTGTGAGTGTTTCTGAGTCTTCCAGGGTCCTTATGCTATCTGTTGACTGCCTTTTTTGCGACTGAAAACCTTTTTTTTAATTTTTATTGAGGAAGTTGTTCTTGTCACTTTCTCCCTTTTTGTTTTTCTTTTAGTGTATTAGTCCTTAAGTATCGGTGTCTTGCTTGTCTTGTGTCTTGCTGCTTGCTATATGGACTGAGAATTTAATGGTTTGTTTTTGCATTTTCATTCATTTACTTTGAAAATACAAAAATATTTTCATTAGTGCATATTCATTTGCAAAGTTCCATGTGCATGGAAGTAAGTACTTGCATCTGTTTGATTGGGATGAAATTTTCTTTAAGATTTCATTTAGGAAAGATTGCATTTGCATTTGAAAGGGAAAGGAATTATTGTGCATTTCATTTAGTGGCATATCATATTTTCATTTGGAAAATAAGATTTCATTTGGCATTGTTTTTATGTGTGCATATTTGCTTTTATTATTGAGTCATAACATCACTAGTTTCACGGCCATATCCCTTGAGTAAGCACAACTGCTTAAAATGAACGCTTAATTTAAAATTGATTAAAACAATTTGTATTTTATAGGGTGCACCAACAAGCTTAGGTTTTAGAGTCTTGGAATAAGATTTTGTGAGTAAACTTCTCCAAGACTATAAAATAGAAACAATTTAGGTGTCTAACTAGGGAGAGGAGAAATCCTTACTGTAAATTTTGTTCTCAAGAAGCACCTCTTACACATGAGTTAATCACGAGGCAACGCGCATGCTGATGGTGGGAATATCCTTCCACTACCTTCAATGAGCGCTGGATATATTTCCCGGATCTTATTCATATATGAGGGATCTTGAGGTACCTTTGGTGCTTTCAAGCTTCGAGCTTAGTTACCCTGCCCATACAGTAGATCTGGCCTACGACTATCCTCCTAAGCATTGGTTACATTAAAGCAACATTACTTTCTTTTCCAGGGTATCGCAAGGGGTACTTGCAAAGGTTATTCTATGAGTATCCAACCAGTTAGGGGTCAAAAAACACAGTCATTTTATGCGTTGAACTTAAGGGTCACTATAATTGGTTACACGCCTCCACTTGCAGTGTATGGGAGTCTCAGGAATCTTCTAGGTAATACATACTTGTTGCATTGGAGAGCTCATTTGTCCTCATTCATTTTTTGTGTGCATTTGTCCTAGCTTATTTAGGGGTGTGATATGTGTTCGCTAGTTGGCCTTAGGGATCACGGTTACTTGGGTATCTTTTTCTGTGGATTCATCATGGATAGACTTCCAACACTTCATAATTCTCATAATCTAGCAATTTTACCACCTTTGACCCTTCATAGCCTCTTTATAGGAGCGTCTGACATTATAGGTGGCCTCTTTCCCATTGAGGTATCCATCGAATTTTTACGATGAGTATCACTTTCCAGACTATGGAGTTCCCTCCATATACATGATATGCATTGGGAGGAAGAGTCCATTAGGACCCTTCTTCATCTAATTTATGGATTCTTGGGACTTTGTTCTATATCGTCCCTTATATGGCTGGTCCTTCCCACCCTATTGAAACGAATTATTTTGACTTCACGGGATTTATCCAAAACTTTGCCTCGGGATGCTCGGGTACTAATACAAAGTATGTTTCCTATAGTTTGATTCCTTTTAATTTTTTCATACCAAATGTTTTGGATATTATTCTTGTAATGTCCCTACTTGGAAATTTGGAAAAAACTGCAATTTGGGCAATTTTCGAGCTTTGCTAGTCAAGGTTGTAGGGGGTTCCAACTGACTCCAAATGGTATAGAATTTGAAATGAAAGGGTAGGATGAGTATTATAGTATCCCAATAATACTTATGAACAATTTTAATCTGAATTTAAGCTTCTACAACTTGTTTTAGGGCTAAGAATAGAAAGTGCAAATTTCCTAGGAAATTGAGGTCAAAATTCCCCTAGGGGTGGAGGCAAATTTGGCTCTCCAACTGAAGTACGACCATCAAAAATTTAATAAAAGAGAATGGGGATGAATATAATACATAAAATTCTATCATTAATCATGTTATTAATCTCTTCAAACTGATTATGATGTGCAACATTTGTATGGTAACTTTCATGGAAATTGCATTACTAGCTCAAATTTGACACATGACAAGTAGAATAGATGGTTCTAACATGAAATATAGTGGTCATATACATAATAAAAATGGATGTACCAAAAAAATAAAACTCATAAAATAACCCTCGTACAAATATGATATAAAACTCCTTCCATATTGAAGCCAAATTCATGAAAACTAGTGATGCAATGGCATGATAATGCAATCTTTTCACACATGAGTTTCTTGGATTTCGAGATACAGAGAATATGGTAATGAAAGTACAGATTCATACATCAGTCATGAAAGTACATAATAATAAATCATTTATGGCTTCCCCAAAATCAACAAACTCAGAGAAGAACGCTCATACAAATCTGATATAAAACTCTTTCAAGATGGAAGCCAAATTCATGAAAACTAGTGATTTAATGGTGTGAGAATGCAAGATTTTTACATATTAATTTATTGGATTTAGAGTTACATAGGATATGGACATAAAATTACATATCCATACATCATATACCCCATCTTGGGAATCAAATGGATGCATCAAAGAGCAAGCACCACTGCAACAAGTGCGCCATCAACATGAGAGTGTGGGGGAATGGAGAAGAAAGAATGGGAGAATAGGGGGATAGATGAGAACTTGAAATGTATGTACTTAAAAATGAAACTAAAACAACTTCATTCAGATACAATTATAGGTCTGTATGTAATCTCCATCAACCAACTTGGAAATAAATCCAACTCCCTCGAAATTGTTTCACAAGTAGGTAGAGTGAACACTCACCATGCAATGGACAAACAAAAACTATCCAAAATGTCAAAGGACAATTAAAAAATGATAAACATATATTATAATTCCTCCTAAAATTGTTTTATTAACTTCATGAAGCCTTATAAGGTCAAATTTCCCTCCATGGACTTCCTCCAACTCATCTTAGTTGTTTAGTAACTCCCATGACACTTGTCTTCTTCTTCATGCTCCAATTCTTTCCCCAATTCGAGTGGTTGCATCTAAATAAAAAATTCACCCTATTGGTGGATATTTTTATCCCTTTCATGTCATATTTTTCATAGGTCTACAATGAGGTATGAATTTGTCATAATTGTCATAGAATCTTTCCTCATTAGTTGCCATAGAGTTCATAGAATCTCCTTCCAAGTGGCACACATTGTATTCTTAGTATCTTCCTATTCCATTGGAGTTAATATCCTATCCTAATTCCAATTCCTTGGCTCATTATAGTATATGTGACACCACATCCCCCTCCAAGAATGTTACATTCCTCGTGGGTTTGAATTTGGATGAAGGTCATGCCAAGTGTGTGGGGGAATCTAGTCACCCAAAGACTCCACAAGCTTCCAATTGTCTCCATGAACCAATGGCACCTTATTTTCTTAAAATTTATTATTTATGTGACCCATTTTAATGTCAATATGGTAAACCAAGTTCCATTTGGGTCCTATATCTCCCTTACTACAAAATATATGTCTCCACCTCAACCTAGGGAACTAGTAGGTTGGTGAAACATTATTTGCAAGTAGTCTTATTTGGATGGGGACATGACAATTATATCATCCATCCAAGGTCCTAGTATGGACCCTAGTATTGGACTGGGGGGAATGTCATCCCCTTTCACTGCATATCATTTTGGAGGTGGCCATATCCTCCTTCTACTCCGTTTGTTGGGGGGTGGCCACCCCCTTCATCCGGTCCTCACACTAGTGTTCATATTGTTAGGGTTGGTGGTGGATATGTGAACGTTGGGTCTAGAACTTGTATCCCTTCTTTCATCCCATCATCCACTACAACTATTATGTCAAATGCATTTCTCGTGACGAATCCTCCCCATATTCCAAGTGGACCCTCGAAAAGGTATGATCCCTTTGGTTACATTGTTCTCCTTCATTTGATGTCCTTGTGTGTGGAGGTTACATTCCTCCCCAGGTGTCAGGGGTTCATCCAATACACTAGACAAGTAATTTTCATTGTATGGTTCCCCCTTCCAACTGGTTAAGGCCATGGCCTTTACCAGAACCTGACGTATCATAACCAATATTTCGAGTGAGCATGGAATAAAATGGCACAGCCTAGGCTCTCGTTTTTAGCTACATTTAATTTTTTTATCTATCCAAACTCAAAAATGACCCTATGTGTCAGGATCTGGCATGGCCTCTTGTTCCCACCAAATTTCCTTTGGATATTCTGAAGTTTGAAGGTAAGAATGGAGAGGATCCTGTCAAGTTTGTTGAATCATGATTCTATTTTATTACGACTATTTCAATGCACCCTAATGGGTTTAAACACGAAATGGTATATAGAGCTACCTAGGGGAATATATCATACCTTTAATGACTTGGTCATGGTATTCCTTAATCACTTCCAGTTGTCGGTTCACTATGATGTTGGTACCGAACTCTTGTCAGCCTTTTAGCAAGACAAAGACACCCATATTCCTGACCATATTCAAGAGTGGTGTACATGAAAGTGATTGATTAAGCCAACATTCCACCAGAATTCTTATTGGAATGGTTCCTTAAGTCCTTACTCCCTTATATTGTGAAGGATGTTTCGACGTTCGAAGTGGTGACGAAGGAACGAGCCATTTTTTGAGCTCAATAATTAGACCTGATTTATGCTCAGTCTAGGATCCTTTATGATATTATCCATGACACTCTGAGGTCAAATCATGATCCCAATTTTAAACCTAGGCCACATGCCGGTGGCATCGTTGGCTTTGCAAGTGTGAAAGTCGTGGACCAGGCTACACATCAAATGCAAAATTTGTTGCTTAACCCGTTTGCAGTCGGACAAGTTGCAACTTCGTCCACCCCCACCCAATCGGTGGATGTACATTATGTGAAATAGTCGAACCAGAAGGGTAACCAACAACCTGGATGGAATAGGAAAAAGGGGAGGAATAATAAGAAGGGTGGGAATAAAAAGGAGAACATTAATTATGACAAGAATGATGAGAATGTTTGGGGGGAGAAGACTAAATAGAAGTTCAAATTCCCATGTAAGCTTTGTGGAGGAGACCATATTACGTACTTGTTCCCTAGAATTGATGAGGCCTCGAATTTCATCGCATAGAGCCCAGATTTGTTGACTCGTCCCCTTCGACATAATCAAAACATGAATTTGAGGAATTCAGCCACCGAAAGTGGTGCTAGTGGGAGTCAAAACCAGCTAGGCATGAATAGTGGTCATGGTTGTATCAATATGATGTCATTTTTTCATGTTGTGATTCATTCACGTGACTATGTTCCATTGCAACCAATCATGGGTAAAGAGCATCATCCTCCGAAGATTTCTTTGCATATTGACAAGCCTGCGACTAAACCACACATTCCTAAAGGCGTCTTGAAGTGTTCAGGGAAAAATCCCAATGCATGAGCTACCCAACACTATTCTATCCTTGAGGATTTGGGACAGAAGCCCTATGCAATGTTGAATTTAGAGCGCTTCATACTTTTCCCTCATAGAGGAAAGCGTTGTTAGATGCTTTAGGGGTGACTTAGCCGAACAACCCTAGTGTCGTCAGGTTTGATACTCCCAGTTTCCAGGCTCGCTTTCCTTACCATGTATATTTTCAAGTCCATGTGAAGTGTTTTAAAAACATCATTAAGTGTACAATTATTTATGAAGGTGGTGTGACCTCCATGATGTCTCTTGCATGTTGGAAATGCCTTAGCTCTCTCATGTTGTCTAAATCCATGACTATGTTGACAACTTTTGATGGACGTTCCTTTAGACCACATGGAATTATTCCTCCCCTTCAGGTCCAGCTAGGGGGAAGACCATGTTGGTCTAGGTTGAGGTGTTTGATGTTCCCCTTGACTATAACCTATTACTAGGTCGAAACATGATTTATGCCATGAAAGTGATCACGTGGTTGGTATTTCATGTTGTGTGTTTTCCTACGAAGATAGAATCATGACAATCGAGCAATTGTTGTTTAATAATTTTGGTTCCTCATCATCATTAAGTCCCACTATCCCAGTAATTTATATTTCTCATCTGACAACTGAGAACATTGGTGTTGGAATGTATCCTTCGTTAATGGGAACCTTTAATTTTTTGGCACTGATTCTAGCTATTGATTCTATGCCCGATGGTGTTCCATTACCTTTGATTCTAGTCTCATTTTGTACCGCCTATTTGAGCGATCCTTGGACTCTCCCTTCTCCAAGTATTTTGGATGAAGGCCCCACACCTATTGACACATAAATGTCATTATCTACAGGGTAGACCAACCCATATTCAATATCATTGCAGGCCCCAATCCTTCCCATTCATGAATGCGAGAGGACGATCACCTGGTTCCGCTCGCTTGGGTGGTAATTTTGTCATGCTCACATGGCTGCCTCTAGGACACATTTCCTTCAGATGAAGCTATTATCGAGGCCATGACTAGTTCTAAACAACCCTGGGAAGAGATGCATCATCAATCCTACTTCCTCCCAAAGCTATAACGAATTGAGAGTGATGAGTTTTAGATGACCTTAAGCATGAAATTTGGTCATCCTGTGATCCCATTAGGCACTCATGGTATACATGTCGAAGGGAACACGAAGAACATATCACCAACTATTTCGATCCACATATCTCGAACCCTTGGCCCAGATAAAGAAATTTTATATTGATGTTGATTGTTTACCCGAATAAATTCAAACATACACTGATCTATTTAAGGAATTTTGTGATGTATTCTCTTGGTTGTATGAATAAATGCCAAGGATTGATCCTCGTATTTTTCAACATGAAATAAAAATGTATTTAAATGCTAAACCTATTCGACAATGTTACGTGATGTGAATCCCCGTAAGGCGCCTACCATCAAGGATGACATAGGGAAGTTTCTCAAGGCTAGCTTCACCTACCCGGTTCCCTTAACCGAGTGGGTATCTAATCATGTTCCTGTGGATAAGAAGCAAGGGACGATTCATGTGTGTATTTATTTTAGATATTTGAATAGAGACTGTCCTAGAGGTAACTTCCCCACACCATTTATTGATCATATTTTGGATGAGTGTGCATGAAGCGAGGTATTTTCATTTATGGAAGGTTTTTTGGGATATAATCAGATCCAAATTAAACCCGAGGATCAACATATGACCACATTTATATGTCCTTGGGGTGATTTTTCATACCAAAAAATTCCTTTCAGCTTGAAAAATGTCAGAGCTACTTTTCAACGGGAAATGACATTTTCCTTTCACGACGTTAAGTGTATTATTGAAGTGTATATGGACGTCCTCGTTTCTCACTCCCATCTGAGAGTGGATCATCCATCACATTTTTGTTTGATCTTTAAAAGATGTTGTCATTATCAAATTCGTTTGAACCCACATAAGTGCATCTTTTGTGTTATGACTGGTCAATTATTAGGATTCATTGTATAGAAGGAGGGGATTAGGGTCAATCCGTTGAAGGTAGAGACAATACTTCGTTTGCCTCCCCCGAGCACAATTATACAACTTTAGAGTCTCCAAGGGATGGATAATTTCTTGCGTTAGTTTGTCATGAATTATGCCAAATTGACCAAAGGTTTTATGCACTTATTGAAGAAGGATACTTCCTTACTAAGGGATGAGAGCACAAGAGTCCTTCGACGCTCTTACGAAATCCTTAGCATCGACCCCTCTGCTTATTCCACTAGACTATAGTAGAGATTTATTGTTGTATGTAGTTGTGTATGAAGAGACGATTGGTATGGTTCTTATTCAAGAGGATGTTGACCTCCATGAGCATGTGATTTATTATCTTACACGGAATCTCATCGATGCAAAACTTCGATATACTCATGTTGAGAAGTTGGTCTTAGTGACTGTTTACATAGTTCAACGATTGAGACACTACATCATACCTCACTAAACCATGGTCATAGCTCATATCAATCCATTTCAGTTCATCTTGACCAAGCAAATGATAGGGGAAAATATAATAAATGGATTGTAATCTTACAAGAATTTGACCTTGATTTTTTTTCAGCAAAATCGAAGAAGTATTTGGTCTTTGCAGAGATTATGTAAGGTATCCTTAAGCGGGATGAGGACACGATTCATGAAGACTCATTTTCGATGAGCATATTTTCCTTGTCGCGTCTATAGACCATTGGTATGGCGATATCATTGTTTATCTACAGACTTTGAATACCTCTCTACATCTATCGAGGGATGACTGATGACGCTTACATCATAATGCTAAGAACTAGCTTATAATTGGTGACACTTTGTATCGTCGTGGGGTGTAATTTATCTTGCATTGTTGATTGAATCATGAGTAGGTTGAGGTCATGCTTAATGAATATCATGGTGGGACGTGTGGTGGCCATTTATCCGGGCTTTCTACAACTCAAGATTTTTGAGAGAGGTTTATTATTGGTCATCGATCTTTAAATATTTTGTTAATGTGGTCAAGATATGTCACCCTTTCCAAGTGTTCTCTCAAAACATGCACTTGCATCCTGCCCCATTACACCCTATTATCGGCATCACTCCCTTCACAAAGTGGGGGGTAGATTATATGGATTGTAACCTATATTTAGCTGGGGAGACCCTGTTGATCATGGTTATCATTGATGACAAGCCATCAATGACAAAGGAGTGATAAAGTTTGATGACATGGAAATCATGACAAGGTTGTTTGGGCATTGGAGACCACTCACATTTGGTGTGTGCCTTGGAGCACTAGGTGGTCCAAATGACCAATTCTGTGGTCATTTGTGGCCCACATACTTGGTATGTTCCACTTGATGTTCATGGAGCTCACTACTTGCGCTTGATGAAGACCTTGATTCCCTTGTAACCCTTGATGGGGTCATGGAACCCTTGGAGATGTTCATAATGCATGAGAATGTTTGGTGCCCACATACATGTTGGTATGATATCCCTTGGACATTATATGATCATGACGAACCTTTGTACCCCTTCTCTTAGGGTTCTTAGCACACTCTTGCATGTGGTTCCCACACACTTGGTAGCTTTTTGATGATGATTTATGGTCCTTCTTGTGGTTAGATGGCTATTGGGATGTTGATAGAGGTGGATCCCCTGGAAATTCCTTGATATGTTGAATAATTCCTTGGAACTCTTGTAGTTGGTAGTGTGGTCTTTGACACCCTTAAGTGTAGGGTCTTTGACGTCATGTACAAATTGAATAATTTAAGGGTAATGAACCAAGTATATGCAAATAATCCATCTAAGAGATGATGGTCCTCATAAATCCCTTTTCATTGATATGTTGAGCATCTCCTAACTCCTCACGGTTGAAGAGATTTGAATTTTTGAAGTTCGATGATTAAATTCAAAAATTAAAATTAAATTTTAAAAAACATCATTGAGAGGCCGACTCCATTAAAGTGGATAGAAAAATTTTAAAAAGTGATGCCCACATATCAAGTATAAATACATCTCAAAATTTCTCATTTTACACAAAAAAATAAGATCTCTCCCTCTAAAATTTCGGATCACTGAGGCAAGGAGTTCATGGTTAAGGAGCAGTTGTTGAATGGTGAGTGGAGTAAACATTTTGAGAAGTATTTTTGCTCTAAAAAATATGCATGAAAAGGAGGAATGCATTTCAGATGTCTGCATGCTTAAACAGTGGACAGTATTCGTCTCTACCTCATACCAATTCTATAACAGCTAGCCAATTTTTGAATACATAGTTATTTCTTACTGTTGACAGTCTCAAGTTTTGTTGTTGTCTGAGATTTCAAAGGAATATACAGGATGCTACAGCAGTCTGAAATCACCACAGTTTATGGCTAAAACAGTCTGAGCCTTAGAAGTCTTGGCTCTTGAAAAATTTTGAACTCAATAGTCCAAAGGTCCCTACATCAACTGGTTTGTGGAGTCTTTTTTTGTTACAAACCCGAGTTTTGCAAGGTATGTTAACTGATGTTTACACATTGAACTAGTTAGAATACAGTCACATGGAATAGATAGCAATGACATGATGTTTCATCCTCAACCCATTCACATTGAAATGGTGTGTTGACTTGACATCCACCTTGAAAGTAATATACACAGTGAGTGTTGAAGGCAATGATGCATTGAATGTGTGATCCAAAATGATGACAAGCACAACAGATGTTTGATGAATGACATATATTTGAAGACATGGCTAGATGATGATGACGACCTTTAGCAGATTGAGTTGACTAAAGATGTGATGTGACACTGACATGGTTTGACTTGACAATATATTAGAAGCAGAATTACATGATAGTGACAAGTCGAATTGACATAATAGTGATAGTAGTGGACAAGTTGTTTGAGCAACAATTGATTGATAGTGGACTGAGTCGATGATAGGAATCAATATGTGATTGCAAGAAGAGTCTTGCACCTTGAGGTTTGGATACCTCACATATTCTTAATTGGAGCTAAGAAAACTAGGACGGGCCCTATTGATGGAGTTGGTGCTCTTTAGTCAGTTGGTGCTGATGTAATCAGAAGATTGAAGTATTCATTGTAATTCATATCCAATTATAAATAAATTTTATTATATTTGTACTGTTATTTGTCTCCATGATATATGATTGATGACATGAATAATTGATGTACTTAGTAGATTAATGTAAATGATGAAATCTGCTTAAGTTTTGAAATGAAAATTATTAAGAGTTTTAGCACACTGATTCACCCCCCCTCTCAGTGTGTCATTGTGTCCAACAATTAGAATTAGAGTAGGCCTTCAACACAAGCCTTACTAGCTTGAAGGATATCCATGGAGACACAATGGAAGGACAAGCAGAGTGCTCCAATAATGAGGTTCCAATATTTGATGTGACATATTACTTTGGATGGAGAAACAAGATGAAATATTATCTAAATAAGTTTGGTGTCTGGGAGATTGTGATCAATCCATGGCATTCCATCCAACAAGAACGCCAAGACAATTGCACAAAAGGATGCCAACAGGGAAAACACCATTTCCTTGAAATTTCTTATCGATGGACGCTCAAGCTCTATTAAAGAGAGTGTAGGAGAATGCACTTCAGCCAAATACCTATGATTTAAGCTAGAGAGTGAATACCAAAAAGGAAACCAAGACACAAACAAGGAAACAAAAGTTAAGCCCGCTAAAGATGTGAAGTAAGAAGAAAAAGAAGAGAAAGCATCAGACATCAATGAAGGTAATGATATTTCTGATTACAGTAATAGTGATTGTGATAAAGTTTAAAATGATCTTGAAGATGCTAAGAAAGATTTCCTAGCACAACTTTTAATGGATATTGATCTCAAATTCAATTTCAGGCTTTAAAGGAAGATGTTGGGGTCCTTCAAAAAGTACCATGAGAATTCAGTGGATCTGCTAAAAAAACTCAATCACAAGAAGACAAGTTTACAAGATGAGCTAGAAGACAAAATAGATTAAATTGAAAGATTAAACACCAAATTTATCAGTCAACAAGAAGAGCCTCATGAAGATTTAGAAGAGCTTGAAGAAACAAGAAAGGCAAATCTCGATTTGAAGATTCAACTTGAGGAAACCAAGAGGAAAGAGGAATTCTTGAAGAACCAGTTGGATGAATAAGAAAATACTTGTCAAAAGCTTAAAATGGAAGTGGTTGATTGCATAAAGAAGAACGAAAATTCAAGTTCTTATGGAAAGTTCAATAATAGTTCTGTCATCCTAGATGATATCTTGGATTGTCATAGATCTCTTTTTGACAAATCTAGGCTTGGTTACAACAAGAAGGAAGAAAAAAATGAAGATGGATCATGGTATCCCAAGACTCTGGCAAGCTCATCATCTCCCAAAAGTGAAATACAAGCTTCTCCTCATGTACTTGCAAAAGACATCAAAAAATATGGAGGACATCAAGGAGTTAGTCCTACTTTTCCAAGCAAGTTTAGAAAAGAGACATCCTTAAGGTGGAATCAGATATCCATGTATGAAAATGGTTTCGATGGTTATTTCTACTCGTGTAATGATTTTGGACATGAGTAATTGGATTTCATATCTCATGCAAGAAGTGTTGGGTCTCCCAACAATATGGTTAGACATTGAACATGTAACCATGTTGGCCATATTGTTGCAAATTTCCACACCATGAGATGTTACAATTTCTATGGCTTCGATCACAAATCCTAAGACTGTGCAAGTACAATAATACAACCTATGATGAGTCCCTCATACACATCAGCAAGGAGAACCTATGAAGCATGGAAGAAAAATAATGTAGGAATATTTGAAGCACAAAATACATGTGCCCAAAATCAAGGACACTGTCAGGTATGGGTGAAAAACAATGTCTTGTTGAATGTGAATGAAGTTGATTAGTGCAGAGGAGATGGTTTCCATATGGTGAGCCAAGCTTGGTGTCTTTCAAAAACCTTATTACGCCTTGAGCTCATGGAGTTGGAGGATGGAATCAAAGGTAAATGATGGTTTCTCCAAGCAGTGAAACAAGCCCAATGATTGTGGTTATAATTGGCATGTTGATAAGGGGAGCAGTATGGTTAGTTTTTGTCAACAAAGAAAAAGAAAAGCAAATGAAATGAAGCAACATGGTGATGTTTGGAAAATTTTCCTTGATGTATGCTTACCTTTTATGAATTTAATAGATTATTTTTTATGCATCCATAAAATGTACCAATAACTCTCTCTAGCTTTGGATAGGATTGGCATGAGCAAAACATGATTTTACTTCTTATTTTGTCGAAACATGCCAAGAAATCATCCCTCAATATCTGTACTTGACAACAAAATATACACAGTTAGGTGAAGATTCTTTTCAGACTCTCAACTCTAAACTTGGGTTACTCAAAGGCACATTTGTAAGTTATAGGTTGATAATTTCAAGACCATTCATTAACTTGAATTTTTTGAGTATTTAAATGCTCTCGAGTCCTAGTAACGTGTGAACTATGTTGACTGAAGAGGACAGTAAGTAGGACTGTTCAAGAGGCCTTAAGGATGAATATTCAGATGGGAGACAATGGTAGGAATCCGAAGGTATTTTCTAGAGTAAACCTTTGCAAAAGATACTCATCAATGTTGCAGCAGACTTAAAGCATTCTTACTTTAGAATCACATTCTTCCTTGTAACAACCGATGAAGTAGTCCACATGAAAGGGGGAGAAAACAATTCAACATGATCTATGGAAGTGGTCAAGAATACAATCTTTTGGACATTTTGAATCCTTCAATGACTTGATGAATATGGGTTTGTCCCTTTATCATTAATGTCAAAGGGGGAGAAATTTGAAAGGGGAAAATTGAAGAAGTGTTGCCATGAATAACGATGGGGGAGTTTGTTGAGTATGGTTGTCATTGATGACAAGCCATTAATGACAAAGAAATGATAAAGGTTGATGACATGGAAAGCATGACATGGTTTTTGGGCATTGGATACTACTCACATTTGGTGTGTGCCTTGGAGCACTAGGTGATCCAAATTACCCATTGTGTGGCCATTTGTGGCCCACATACTTGGTATTTTCCACTTGATGTTCGTGGAACTCACTACTTGCATTTAATAAATACCTTGACGCCCTTGTAAACTTGATGGTGCGATGGAAACCTTGGATATGGTCATAATGCATGAGAAGGTTTATCACCCACATACATGATGGTATGATGGTCCTTGGACACTATATGATCATGATGAAGCTTGGATGTACCTTTGTACCCCTTCTCTTATGGTTCTTAGCACACTCTTGTATGTCGTGCCCACACACTTGGTAACTTGTTTATGATGATGTATGGTACTTATTGTGGTTATATGGATATTTCTATGTTGATGGAGGTGGATCCCATGGACATGCCATGATATGTTGAAGAATACCTTGAATAAATCCTTGGAACTCTTGTAGTTGGTGGTATGGTCTTTGACACCCTTAAGTGTGTCGTCTTTGAAGTCTTGTACAAATTTAATAATTTAAGGGTAATGGACCAAGTATATGAAAATAATCCCTCCAAGATATGATGGTCCTTGTCAATCCCTTTTTGTTGATATGTGGATTGTCTCCTAACCCCTTACGATTGAAGATATTTGAATTTTTGAAGTTCAATGAATAAATTCAAAAATTAAAATTAAATTTTAAAAAACATCATCGAGAGTTCGGTGACAACAAAATTTTAAGAAGTGATGTACACATACCAAGTATAAATACATCTCAAAATTTATCATTTTACACACAAAAAAATAATATCTCTCCCTATGAAATTTCAGATCACTGAGGCAAGGAGTCTGTGGTTAAGGAACAGTTGTTGAAGGGTGAGTAAAGTAAAAGTTTTGAGAAGTAATTTTTCTCTAAAAATTATGTATGCAAAGGAGGAATACATATCATATGGCTGCATGCTTAAACAATGGACAATATTGATCTGTACCTCATTTGAAATCTATAGCAGCTAACCAATTTTTGAAGATGTAGTTCTTGCTTATTGCTAACAGTCCCAAGTTTTGTTGTTGTCTGATATTTCTGAGGAATCTATAGGCTGCTACAGCAGTCCAAAATCACCACAGTTTGTGGTTTCAGTAGTTTGAGTCGTAAAAGTCTGGACTCTTGAATAATTTTGAAGTCAATAGTCCAAAGGTCACCACAACAGTCGGTTTGTGGAGTCTCTTTTTTTGTTACAAACCCGAGTTTTGCAAGGTATGTTAATTGATGTTTACACAATGAACTAGTTAGCACGTAGCGACATGACATAGATAACAGTGACATGTTGGTTCCATCCTTGACCAATTGACATTGAAATGATGTGTTGACTTGAAATCCACCTTGAAAGTGATATACACATTAAGTGTTGAAGACGGTGATGCATTGAATGTGTGATCCAAAATGATGAAAAGCACAACAGACCCTTGATGTATCTTTGAAGACATGACCAAATGATTATGATGACCTTTAGAAGATTATTTGATTGAAGATGTGATGTGACACTGACATGGTTTGACTTGACAGTATATTAGAAGCATACTTCTTGATGATTGAGCATACTTTCTTCATGACTTGACAAGAGACTTACATGACAATGACAAGTTGAATTGACATGATAGTGATAACAGAGGACAAGTTGTTTGAGAAGCAATTGATTGATAGTGGACTGAGTCGATGACATGAATCAATATGTGATTGCAATATGAGTCTTGCACCTTGAGGTTTAGATACCTCGCATATTCTTAGTTAGAGCTAAGAAAACTAGGTTGGGCCCTGTTGATGGATTTTGTGCTCTTTCATCAGTTGGTGCTGATGTAATCAAAAGATTGAATCATTCATTGTAATTCATATCCAATTATAAATAATTTTTTCTATATTTGTCTTGTGATGTGTCTCCATGATCTATGATTGATGACATCCATAATTATTGTACTTAGTTTTGAAGTGAAAATTATTTAAGAGTGTTATCCCAATGATTCACCCCCCTCCCCCTCAGTGTGTCATTATGTCCAACAGAACCATCATATTGTTGTGGTCATAGATTACTTCATGAAATGGGAAGAGTTTATGCCTACAATCAAATTCGATGGTGAGATGGCCGCTCACTTCGTGTTCAATCAGATCATCACCTGGTTCGAAATCCTGAAGGAGATTATCACTAACCATGGCAGTCACTTCCATAATAAGAAGATGTTGGAATTAAATTTTAAATTGGGGTTTAAGAAAAACCATTCTTCTTCTTATTACCCCTAAGCAAATGGCCAAGTCAAGGTTGCTAACAAATCTCATTCTACAAAAAATCATCGGACAAAACAAAACGAATTGACATATAATGTTGTACCCTACTTTGTGGACTTACCATACCATAGTTAATACTTCCACATGTTTTTCCATAGTACCAGCTGGTTCATGGGGTGGAGTTCATTTTACCGGTTGAATGGAAGATCCCTTCCTTGAAACTAGACATAGAGGTCTTACCTGACACATTCAATTTAGAAGAATGATTAGTCCACTTGGAGCACCTTTATGAGAAACGTTGAGATGATGTGGTGGCATTAGAAGTGAATAAGTGTCGTGTCAAGGACCAGTATTAAAATTTTGTCTGTCATGGTCATTATAATGAAGGTGACTTGGTCATTTTATATGATTAAGCGAGTGAACCATTGGCGGCAGGAAAGTTTAATCCTATGTGGCATGGTCCTTACATTGTGAGGTGTGTCCTAGAAAAAGGGTCCTATGAGTTAGAATATTACAAAGGGAACACCCTTAAGGAGCCTAGAAATGGGTTCTACCTTAAGAAGTACTACGCTTGAATTTTCAGCTCGGGCTGGTACTTTGTATAATATTGTACAATTTTACATAGTTTTTGGTTTCCTTGCAGTGTCGTCGATTTGTTGACATCCTTCCTATTGATTGGAAGATGTCAACGAAGTCTTCAATATATTTAGGATGTGTGGATGGTGGTATCCACCATATACAGAATCTAGCTTCTATTTCTTGGGTTATTTATGCACCTGAGGTTCAACTTGTGCCTTCGAGAGGAGTATGCCTCCAACTATCCTCGAATAATGTGGTCGAGTATAGTGTAGTAATTGAGCTATTATGTGATGCCATTTCAAATGGTATTCGATCTCTAGGTATTTTCCTAGATTCGTAATTGATTAGGTCACAATTGAATGGCGCATACCATGTCAAAGATCATATATTGTTGAGAAGATTCTTAAGGGTAAGATTGTTGGAACAACATTTTGATTATATTGCATACATTCATATACCCGGTCGTTATAATCAAGTTGTCTATTTATATGCAAATTATATTTTAGATTGGAATTTGTTGCATAATTAAAGAAGCATGTACATAAAACATTCGCATTCATATTTAGACACATGTGTACATATAAAACCGGTAGCTATAAGTTTTTTTTCCCTGGATAAAGTTCAAAAAATATGGTGTCATAGTACAAAAATGGGCTTTCGCCCTCAAAATATACATGGTCAATACAAAAAATGATATCCCAGCATCTACAACTGTGGGCCTGGGTGATGATCATGGTAGCACACTACAGTGTTTTCCAAATTTCTAAATAGTCTAACCCATGAACAGGGTACCTCGACTACATGTCCCTACATCGCCTCGAGCAAGTCCTCGACCTATACAATGGGGATCCTATGTGTCAAGCGCGCCAAGTTTCCATGTATTTTGTAGTGTCCGCTCGGCACTAGCACCGATCATCTCATCTCCTTGACTCCTACGTCGATGTCATGGGAAATCATCTGGTCATCATGGACCTACGTATTCTCAAACAAGCCTAATGTCAGTACATGATACCACCAAAACATGTTTTTGATTTTTATATAAAAAATACAAAAAAATGAAATATTCCAAAAAACATAAAATAGATATTACCCATGTCTTTGAATGCAAACACTTGGTAGTATCATATCTCGGTCCCCATGGAAGTCGATCCCTACATAGGCATAGTCATCTATGGTGATGATATGTCACCGCCACTAGTGGAAAAAATCATTTGTGAATGGGGAAGGTGCTCTACCTCCTCCTAACCTCTGCATCACCTCAATCCAACAAGTCTAGGATGGATCTCGTAGACTATGAGGAGGGACCACAGCTCTGGTACTAAGTCTCAATACCCTCTCAAAGAAGAAAGTGCATAGAATACTGGAAAACCTGAAATTATTGGTCTAACCTAGCTTATAGTCCCTCAGTTGATGTTTCATGCTACCCAACAAGGAAGTGCTCCAGTCAAGTATAATGGGCCTCATAATTATACTACATAGAACATGAAAGGTCATGGTTCCTGATGTAGTGATGTCAATCGTGCTATTCTATCCATAAGTAGAATGATCACTTTCAAACTAAGGCTCTGAAACGCATTAATGGGGACTTGACTCCCCATATTCTCAATGTCAGGAACGCAATATACATCCATATACTCATCAATTCTCATGCCTCTCTCTGCCTTCTACACAATCCATAAGGTTTACTACCTAACCTCGGTAGGATAGTCCAGTAATAAAATAAATGTCTTCCACCTCAAGTCTCAATCGCATCCCCTCTGGCATGAATGCCTCGGTATCTAGATCCTAGTAACTTACAAGCATTTCTACCAGTCTTTATTGGGCCATCGAGCTCCCAAGGTTCCAAAACTTGTAGAGCCCACATATTTGCAATTCTTTTTAGGTGATTCAATCACCATGCATAACTCTATCAACATATTCATGCTCTCTCTCCCTCCATTCAAGCATCATCCTGCAAAGAAGAGATTTTGTGAGGTTTTTTATTTAAAAACCAAAATCCACGACCTTATACATGGGTTAAAATATTAGCAGGCACGTGGCCACACAAGCAAGCTTCTCTTTGCTCGTGTATATCCAACCCTATACGCAACCCGATAACTTGTCACCCGCATGGGCTGAGAAACCAAATTTCCATGGTTGAAAACTTCGAAATTCACTATGAAAACTTCAAATGAAAGTAATAAATTGAAAGAGCATGATATAAGGAATTACCTGGTCCTGACGATTGTCGATTTTGTGGCCTATAGCTTCTGAAATCTACCTTTGAAGTTCGAGGGTCCAAAGAGCTCCAAAATCACTATAAGGAGTAAGAAACCAAATGGTATGGTAAATAGTTAATTTTTTACTATTTATTAAACAAAATACCCACTTTTCTATAGTTTTGACCCTCTATTGCTTATTCACAATTGGTTTGGACTAATGTTGTTGTGCAAGGTCCCTTTTTTATGTAGTTTTCGCTGAGCCTTAATGGATTTTGACCATTTCCAAGTTTGTTCATTCCCATGGAAGGTATAAAATTTGAACTGGGATATAGGATAGGATCATATTCTATGTGCATTTTTGCATTATCTCAATACTATGTCATATTAACCATAGGTACAAACCCACTTCTTAATGACATGGAACCATCTCGCAGCTACTAGAAGTGTCATTACAAAAGTGGTAGAGCTTTCTCTATCATGGGTAACCTAGTTAGAACTTGTTTTCCATATGGTGCCCATGTTGAGTGTCCTCCTTAGGTCTAGGAGTCCCTTGTAGTCTTGCCATAACTTCGAATAGAAACCTCATGGTATTTCTCACCTATTATGCTATATGTTTCCCTTAGGGACTCCCACTTTATATCAAGTTGTAAATGAATTGCATGCATCTTCTTTCCTTATTAAGCATAATGTCGGCTCTCTCCTTCACTTTTATAAGCCATATTTCCCAAGCTTGTCTCAATTCTATCCAAGAAAAGCCTCTTATTTATCCTTTATACACAACAGCATTTGAGCCCAAAATCCAACGATAGAACCTGACGACATCCGACATAAATTACGATTGTGGCGGATTGAAATGATGAAAAGTATTGTACGTTCCAAATATTTTTTGTCATCTTGCAGAGTCGTCGAATTTTTTACTTTACGCCTCGTATTTTTTTTGAAGAACATTCTCGTTGATTAAGCGACATCACCTCATCATATTTACAACAACACCTCGTCAGATTTGCGACGTCACCTCGTCGTATTTGCAACGCAGTTGCAAGGGGTGGTCGTTGGATTTGAGATGACTATGGAAGGTGTTATCATCAAAATTTTGACGACCCCACAATACTTGTTTGAAGTTGGAAAAAGAATCATCATCATCATCATCATCATCATCCTCATCATCATCTTCATCATCATCATCTTCATCGTTATCATCATCTTCATCGTTATCATCATCACCATCATCATCATCATCATCATCATCATCCTCATCATCATCATCGTTGTCATCATCATCATAATCATCATCACCATCGTTGACATCATCATCATATTCATCATCATCTTCATCATCGTCATAATCACTGACTTCATGATCATCTTCATCTTCATCATGATATTCATCAACATCACCATGATCATCGATCATCGTTGTCATCATCATCATCATCGTTGTCATCAACATCATCATCAAGATCATCAAAATCATCGTCATCATTTTCATCATCGTCATCATTGTCATCATTGTTGACATCATCATCATCATCATCAACATCATCAACATCATCACCATCATCATCATCATCAACAACAACAACAACATCTTCATCTTCATCTTCATCTTCATCATCATCATCATCATCATCATCTTCATCATCGTCATCATCATCATCTATATATGTCGACATCGTCATCATCATGATCATCATCATCGTCATCATATGTATATGTATTTTATACACCAAAATTTCTCCTTGAGCTGCTAACTACCTACCTTCTAAACATAGGCATCTATAACCATCGCCATCGTCATCGCCATCATCACCATCTTCATCATCATCACCACCATCAACATCTTCATCATCACGGCCACCATCATCGTCATCGTCATCGTCACCATCATCATCGTCGTCGTCGTCGTCGTCGTCATCACCATCTTTGTCATCATCAACATCTTCATCATCATCCTCATCATCATCCTCCTCATCATCATCATCATCCTCATCAGCAGCAGCAGCGGCAGCGGCACCGTCAGAATCATCATCATCATCATATTCATCATCATCATCATCATACTCATCATTGATGACAATGATGATCGTAATTGATATCTACTCTATATATTTTTATTTAATATTGCGTTAGAATTAATGAATTTTATTGGTACCTATAAATTAATTGTTTCTTACTGTTATTTACATTTTCCTGTATGTTGTCATATGCTATAACACAAATATTTTTTAGATAGTTTTTTTTGGGTTATGGGGAATTGAGAGTGATGTGAGGGGGGGGAGGGGCCATAATATCTTCCACCTTCATGTGGTTGGCCCTGTTCAGTATATAATATTAAATTATTCTCGAAACAAAGAGAATCTCAGTAAGGCAATGCATAGTTATGATGATGATGATGATGATGATGACGACGACGATGACGATGATGATGATGAAGATGACGATGATGATGATGATGATTATGATGATGACAACAATGATGAGGATGAAGATGAAGAGGATGACGATGACGAGGATGAGGATGGATTTGACGATGACGAGGATGAAGAATCCGAATGACATTGTAGCAATGTTGGATTCTAGGAGGTAATATGTGAGAACATCTTGTTTCATAATGTATTATGTTTATGTCTATTTAGTTATGTTTAAACCATCGTTATAATCATCATCGTCATCACCATAATCACAATCTCCATCATCATCATCATCTTCATCATCATCATCATCTTCACCACCACCACCACCATCATCATCATCTTCATCAACCTCATCCTCATCATCATCATCATCGCCATCATCATCATCGTCATCATCATTATTGACATCATCATTATATTTCATCATCGACATCATGATCATCATGTCCATCATCATCACTATCATCATCATCACCATCATCCTCATCATCATCATCCCCATCGTCATCATCATTAGCATCATCATCAACATCACCATCATCATCATCATCGACATCGACATCATCATCGTCGTCGTCATCGTCATCGCCATCATCATCATCACCATCATTATCTTTTTCTTTCAAAACCATTTCAAGTTTAGACTATGTTGTGCACACTATTCCACAAAAGAAACTATACATGTATGGGTCAAAATTTTAGATGGTTACATGGTGGTAAACATAGTTGTGCACCTTCTCTTCTTCCTCATTTTATCCCACTATTTCTATGCCTATTCTCTCACCTTTGACTCCATCCATTTTTTTGGTTCCTCTTCCATCTCCTACACCCTCCATGTTGACATCTCTTCTCCCCTCCTCTCTTCCTTCGACCCAAACCCTCTTTTCCCCCTTTTATCTCCATTACTTCCTTGGCCTATTTAGTTCTTTATTAATTTAGTCAACCCTATGGTTTATCTATCCAATCCTACCCAATCCCAACTTAACCTTTAATATCCCAAGGTTACATACTTTCCCTACTTTCCAAACTTAATCTTTCATATCCCAAGGTTGCATACTTTCCCTATGTTCTTCATATTTTGTATTTTATTCATATTTCAATAAAGATATTAAAATTAAATATATAAAAAATAAAATATAAAATAAAACAAAATAAAAACAAATAAATAAAATAAATAATAAATAATAAATAAAATATAAAATAAAACCAAATAAAACAAAAAAATAAAATATAAAATTAAATTAAAACAAAATAAAAATAAAAAAAATAAAATCAATCCCCGCACGACGGGACACAACATAATCAAAGCCCGCAAGTAAATCAAACCCCGCGACTGGTGCGGCCGGAACTAAGGAGAGGGGTCAACTAGTGTTGTCGGAACTGAGGAGAGGGGTCAACTAATGCTTCTAAGAGGAGAGGGTCACAGAGGAGAGGGGTCGTAGAGGAGAGAACATAGGGGACAGGGGTCGCAGAGGAGAGAGCGCAGAGGAGGGTTTGCAAAGGTCACACAGAGGACAGAATGCCCCCCAAATCGGTGAGTACCCTAAGTGTTCTAGAATGACTGAGCATGCTCCAGTTTTATTGATATTATAATACATTCCTTGGTTATTCTAGCTAATAACCAACATTAATGGGCGTTGATTATATTCTACTTTGAATTCCTCTTCTTTCTCCTTGGTTGATTCTCTTTTAAATTGATAGAGTTAGGGATCAATTGATGCCTCATACATTTTAGATGCTCATGTTCTACTGTGGCTTGGGTGATATGCACAAGTATCAAGGCTGACAAGTAACATCCCACTCTTCCAATGATGTGGACTTTTCTTGAAACTGGTCACTTTGTGGTGCTAAGCAAGTATATGAATACAATCTCTTGCAAAAAAATGTAAATCCATTGGTCAAATTCTAGAAATAAGGAACACCTTAGTTAAAAAGGCGTAAACTCAATGGAACCCAAGATAATCACTTTCTGCAATGTGTATAATTCACAACTGAACAAACATTTCCTATGACAACAAAATTGACGAATACCCAAGTGGGACAGTTAGGCCTTCTGATGTAAAGTATAGCTTATTGCTGATTGTTAGAATGCCAAAAAAAAATTACATCATTGAAACACGACTCCAAGTTCCAATTTTATTTTGGGAAGATATCAAATGATATTTAATGTGTTATGATCAATTCGCATTCTTATAACAGTATACAAATTTTCATGTTGTAGACCATATGCTAGAAGCTTCATTTTTGAGCTAAAATATGCAACCATTTTGCAGTATGTTGATGCTATGAAGTAGTGATACATCATTCACTAAGATTTTATTTCCAACTTAGATTACTTGGTCGTGGAACAGTAATTGTTGATGAGATATGGGTTCTGTCCTAATATTGCTAAAATAATTCTCAAAAAATAAAAAATACAAATTCAAAAAATAAAAAATTTGAATCCATTTATATATTAAAAATACAAATTAAAAAAATAAAAAATTTGCAATTTAACTAAAAATTATATAATAAAAAAATTATTTAAACTATTTTTCATCCCAGATATGAAAATAGTTTTTTTTTCATTCCAAAAGCATTTACATGCACACTAAAAGAGACCAGTCTCCATTCCATGGGCGTATAGGCAAAGAGAAAACCCAATGTGACTTGTATTGGTGAGAAAGAGTGTGATAAATGGCATACCCCTTCCCCTTGTTCATTGATATTGGGTGGTTAGCGAAATGAAACATTGAAAAAATAAAAATCATCTTAATGCCTTGCTTCATCCATCCACTTCATTGTTTGATCTAACAGAACTCACAAGGTATTCCCTATGTGTTTTCTTGTGGATTTACTTCCAATTGTTGGGTGAATATATTACCCATAGGATTATCCCTTCACCATGAGTGGACGCAATTAATGTCACAAGTGTGTGATGGCACACTCAATGGGGTTATGGTTCAAGAGATTGATTCCCAACATTTAGACGAGCAACCATGATTGGATAGTGGGTTAGTGGTCAAAACCATAATGGCTATTGGGACAATACTTGGATGGGTTCCCTATTCCAAAACGTTTCATGTTTAATTAATACTTTTATACCTATTTTTGAGATGTCTTTGTTGAAGCCTTGAGCAAAGTTTATTCAACTAGTTTCTCTATTGTTGGTTCTTTTGTAGTAACAACAAGGCCTTTGATGTTGGTTTGTTTTTAGAGTCCTTGGGGATTCTAGGTGTTGTTTATTGTATGGTAACACCTATTTATTCTCCATTTCTAGTTGTGCTAGCTTCTTTAGTAACATAATTTGTCAAAGCTTCTTGTGTGGCAACCATAGTGGTGGATATTTTCCTTATTTTGTGTTGTTGGTCAGCAGCTTTAGTTCTTTCATAGCAAGCTTCTAGGGACTTGAATTTTAGACAAGGATTTTTCAAGGAATCATCATTGCATAATATTACCATTATATGTCAAATCTACCAAGGAACAACCTACATGATAGAGTTGTTTTCGAACTCCTACCTTGAACTATGATCACTATTTTGGGCACAACGTTTTTGAATCATGTTGTATAGACTTGATTATAGTGAATATGAAAGGAGTATCATGTATATATATTCTATAAAAATAGGTTCTAAAAGATGATGAATTGATATATCAAATATGTCAATGAATAGTGTAGGAGACAAAGTTTTAGTAGTGTAGATTTTAGGATACGAAGTTACTAATTTGGCATAATGTTTTCATCTGAGATCTTAATAAAATGGTTCAAGTTGGATTTAAAACTATAATATTATGAACATATACCCTTGAACAAGTTTTGAAAAAAAAATCATGCAATTCCTCAAAATACAGTTGTCCTAACTATGTTTTTAGTAAGTTTGATCTTGGTATGTCATATTTTTTGAGGGTGTATATTTATTAGTGTAATACTTACCTATATAAAAATAATCAAATACCTAGATTGTAAGCTTTAAACTTGAACAAATGAAAATCTTTTAACAACATCTACAAAAGTACATGAGTGGATTATTCCTTAGTTCAAATAGAAATCACTACAAGTATTCCAAATATGTAGAGATTAAAATATGTGTCTCATCATGGTTGTGTGGCTTATGAAATGGGTATATAACAGAGATAATTATATTTTGGTTTTGACATTCTCATATACATTTTGATCTAGGAATTTAAATAGTATTTAACTTAATATGTATTGTAATTTACAGGTTGGAGACTGTTGAACAAAGTGGTGATGTTATTATGAGGCCTACCTCTTCTCCGATTTTGCCAAGGTTGATGATTTGAACTGAGCATATCTAACGAATTTAAAATAAATGCTAATGAAATTAAGAACATAAACTTTGTTTATCTTTTTGTTAAATGTTGTGTTGTTTCATAACACTGGAATTTATGGCAGCTTGAAAGTGACAATGTCTCCCTTCTGATTTTTAGAAATTATAGAGTTGCATTTTTTTTATTGGTTTCTGTCTTTTCTCTCAATTAAACAATTGAGCGGATGACATTCCTCTTGTCTTTTGTTCTTCTGTACAAAATTCACATCAACCATGGACATTTTTAGAATGGTCATTGTCTTTCAGTTATGAAGTCGTTAATACATATATAATATACTCTTTATCCCAATATTTGGTTGAATTGATTTAAAAGTCAAGAATGATGAAGTTTGGAGTAAGTTGTACAAAGATGAGTTTCCATATCTGAATGTGTCTTGGTTATCATATTTTCCGATGAAAGCTTGAAAATGGTTGTATTAATAAGGTCATATTTTTTTTACTAGTGCATTGAAAGTTGTAAGAAATCAGTTCTTTAGTTTGGAGTTAACGCATTGGCCATGAATGACCCTGCAATTAGTTCCATTGGTTCAATAATATGGTAATGAATGTAGGATTTGATCATGATGTATATAGAACATCCTATATCCATATTGGCATATTCCCAATAGAGGCTCCCTATCTCTTTGAAGTGAAGTTACATTTTGATTTTAGGGGTTGAATTCTATCTTTCTTAGTACCACGAAAATAGATTCATTCTGAAGAACATATGAAGGTGGGAATGAAATTGAAATTCATAAAGTCATTGATGTATGCTAAACCAACTCTTGTCCTTCCTAGTGATCTAGTTCCCATTTGAGGTAAAGAAACTAGTTCTAGTCAATTGAAGCTTTGATTGGTGACAAGCGTAAGGCTTCAAGTTCAAGATTTTGATCCTTAAAGACTCTATTAAAACCGTTGGACATAGAAGAATTGTATTTTTTTTCCCATGGATTGGATGCAAGTAGAAACGGAAGCACCCTAATCTGAATCAAGGAAAACCTTTTTTTTGTTTCCGTATTTTACTTTGGCTAGAAAATAAGTCAAGATCAAACCAATGAAGGGGCGGAGAGGGTAAATAACTCAGAATCCATATCTTAAAGGATTGCTTGGATGGTTCTTCATGATATCCTCTTAGAATAAAATGTCCTCAAGTTTGAAATTTTAGATAGAATGGCCCTTTATGGAGCTGTTATTATTCTATTATGGTGCTCCAAAAGGGAGAATCTACTCAAAAATAGGATAATAAGTGAACTAGAATATTTTCCCTCTAGCACCAGGGATTCATCATTACTTCTTTTTCTTTTATTGTCAGTGTGGGGAATCTAATTGTTACTTTGTTACCCAATCTAGATTTACAGTTCTACCATCCTAAGGAAATATTAGTCAAATGAATTCTCAGTCTATCGCTAAAAAAGTATACACACATGCATATACCGATTTCTAGTATTGAGTTTTTTGTTTTTGTAATTACATGGACAAACTTCACCTTAAATGTTAAATAGTTTTATGATGTTAGATAGCAATTTATTGCGGTAAAGTTGCAACTTCTGGCAATCCCAAGAACAAAGAGAAAGTGTCCTTGCAGTATATTTATTGACTATGGAAGGATGCACTAGCCTAGTCATGAAACTCAAACTCATTGCTACCCCATTTCAACGTCTCCTATATATTGGCTACTTCTAGTTGTCTTAAGAAGGGGAGTTGTGATGTCTTAATGGAGTGTAATGTTTGGGGACAATTCCTTCAAAGCAAGTGGTTGATTCTGAGAAACCCCAAAGGACTACCATTCAGATGGTGGCTCTATTAGTGTTATACTGTAAGATCCAATCATTTTTAATCGACATTCGATGAAGGAATAGTATTCCTTTGGGGTTTTCATGGCACATTTAGACATAGAGAAACGACATGCATAAGGAGGATCATGGTTAATCTCCAACAAATTACATAGTACTTAGTTGTTTCAAATTAGAATTCAACAAATGCATGCCTTATAAGACTTCTAATGATGGTTTTTCAATGCAAATCTAGCCTACATGGGCATGAAAGAAGCAATGTTGGGAACTTTGGGAAATTATGTGCATCACAATAGAAAGAAACTTCCATATCTAGGTAAATACATGGATAAAAAAATTGTAAGAGTCATTATTTTAATCTGGGCGTGTTCTGAGCATAGTAGGGTGTGTTTCCTTGAAACAATAGCAACAAAATTGCCACTATCAAAAATTTCGAGCATATTTCCACCAACAACATGCCTAAAATTATCCAACCTGTGTATTAAAGGTACCAAACAATGTTGATCCTATAGCAGCATAGGTTTGGTAGTCCATTCATCACATCACAACATATTTTTTGAGGTCATTTTGACTAGTCTCGGATGGTTTTAAATCCCAATGTTCAGTCCTTTCTAGTTTTGATGGCACAATTAGACATAGAGCAACAACATGCATGAGGATCATGGATGATCTGCAACAAATTACATAATGATTGGTTGTTTCAAATTAGAATTCGACAAAAGCACACCATAGAAGATTTCTAATAATGGCTATTTTTTTATCAGATGTGTAATTTTTGTTCTTATGCATCCCTAACAGCCTTGAATCTTCAAACTTGGGTGGATTCCTGGGCATGATTAGGCCTCCTAACAACAATGATTCTTCAATCTAAGAAATTCTGAGCAGCCTAGTCCCTTGTACCATCAAATGTGGGCATGTTTCCTATAGCATCAACCCTAATAGTTTGTGCATTTAAGGTTCTATGTGCTTTTAAGGAGCTTCAATAACCATCACTTTTAATATTGGTCATGAAAGAAGCAATTTTGGGCACTTTTGGGAAATTATGTTCATCACAACAGCAAGAAACCTCCATATGTATGTAAATCTGTGTATGAAAACAATAGTAAGAGTCATTTGTGGCATCTAATGGAGAATCTGTAGTAAGCAAGTTAAGTGTCGACGTTTCAAACCAAACGTGGTTCAGGACAAATCGAGGCATCAATTTGTCCTGAAGTTGAACCAAGTTTGGTTTGAAACGTCGACAATTAACTTGCTTACCACAGATTGTCCATTAGATGCCATGAATCTTCACTGCTGAATCTTAGCAAACCTTATTTGTAAGAGTCTGTATTTCTAATATTGACTTGTTATAAGCATAGTAGGGTGTGTTTCCTTGTAACAACAGCAACAAAACCATCATGAAAACCACCTCAATCTCAAATTTCGGGGGTATTTTCATCATCAGCAACCCTAAAATTCGACAACCTATGTATTAAAGGTACCAAACAATGTTGATAGGGCGTGTTTCCATTCCAATAGCTTGCACAATAGACTGTCTACAATGTAGAAAAACCAGCGAGGGGAATGGAACTCAAACTTCTTACACATGTATATTGATCCTTATCCAAAAGACTGAATTGAGGCCTTTAGCAAGGTACCCACTATCACTACTTTTGCTCTTTATTCAAAACTAGGTTCCAAGCATTCTAGTAAATACATGGATCTTAGAATTTGAAGCATCTAAAAATAAGATAAGATCATTTAAGCTTATTAATATCCACAAAAGACAAAGGACTAGGCCATTGGAACAAAAAAGTACAACTGGTAAAAATCATTGGATTCTCACTTAGGACTGCTATATGTTAGGCTATGTGTGAAGGGAAGATTGGTTCTACAATAAAACTTTCTATATTGTTCCAAGGATTAATATATATTGGGGTTGCGTAAAGTGTGGATGGTTGTGTAATAACATTGTCTATATTGTTTCTAGGTACATTAAGATTAAGATTTCCTGTTCCACGGGCTAGAAATCCACATCCGTGGCAGGTGTCATTGGTTCTATGCGTACCAATTCTATCCATTGCCACAATTTTTTTGTATTGGGTTCCATAAATAAGGATTCTTTCATCAGATTTTGTGTTTAGACTACCATAATGTTTATTTATTTCTTTTTTTGTCGCTGCAATACATCATACGACACTGCCAAAGATGGCAAAGAGGATGGGGGAAACTTACAATTTGGGAAAGGTTGGTAATTTATTTGATGTCTATACATTTAAAAGAGCCCATGGGGATCCATAACATCAGCATCATGCCTGTAATAACCTATAAACTGCCAGTTGTTTTAGTATTTACTTGTAGGATAGCTTGTAAATAGTTCATTCTTTGGATATTTGTCTTAGATTTAAACTATTATATATTTGCAAATATTTTAAATTGAACTTGATTCACTGGAGCTTACGTGTAATGTGATCATTAGGAAAATATATTTACGCTTCAGGGAAATGCATTTAGTGTATAACTATTTAGGAAAATATATGCAGACTTCAGGGAAATGCATATAGTCCATAGCAATATTTCTGCAAACAACTTTTGAGTATAGGAATATATAATTTTCGCAAGTAATTGTTTCAGTGTGAGTTAGGTACATTTTTGTAATGTTAGAAGTGGCTAAATGCATTTTTTTTACAATGAGCCAAAATGCATTTTTATTACAATGAGACTCTACTTGAAATAATTGCAGGGTCATCAGTATCTATGTTACCTTTTAAACTTCATTTCTAAATTTATCTTCTTGTAAAACAAGTCCATCTAGGGTAATGGATCACATGTGTTCGGTATACAACATAGAGTTGCATTTGCCCATGGCTTTAGAAAAGGCATAACCACATGATAATAATTATGGAAGTGGTCTTGATAGAAATTGACAACATATGATAAAGTTGTCAAAGCAACCTCTTGCATCATCTTCCTTCCTTGAGTGCAAAACAATCATTGATTTTCTCACTATACCATCTACATATGTTTATGTTGAATGAATGGTCTATTTTTTGGTGTATGCATTTCTTGGTACAATGTTCCACTGCTTTTAAGCAGTTTACTAGTTTTTATTGCCTTACAAATGATTACATTTCTTCAATTAGTTGTGGTTATGCTCTTTCTTAGCACTACTATATGATGTCTGGGAGTTGACTATGCAACTGTAAGCATAAATTTTTGCATGTATACCCTTTGATTCAATTCTACACCTATTGATATCTACCTGCCTAAGTTTCGTGGACCACATTTTCACTACACCATCACTATAGAACTAAGTTTTGTTGCAATGCAACCATTAACTTGTCATGTTAGAATTATTCCTTTGCAATGGATTGCATCTCAGTCGAGGAGAGGTAGCATCCTTGAGTTTTGAGATTGTGATTATGCCCCCATCTTGTAAAATGTGCCACAGTAAATAGTGCATGGTGTGCTAGGACAGTTTAACACTTGACAATGTACTCATGCAACCATCATAAAAATGAAACCTAATCTCCTTTACCTTATCTATAGGTGTTTTATCAATGTACAATGGTTAAATTCATGCTTCATTTTTCCTTTTGGTAAAGTGTGCACGGTAAAATTTAGCCTTTAACGCATTTCTCCATAAAATCCTTAAAAGTATAGATTTAGCATAGTGGATCGATAGAGGAGGTATTAATTTGGAATGAAATCCCATCATCAATATATGCCTTATTAAAAGTATCAGCAATCTTTTGATGTGAGCTTAAATGATCTCACGTTCCTATAGAGGTTTTTGCTTTCATTTTGTTGGCAGTTGTTTGAACTCATTCATCCTTCTGTTTCAATCGGCAGATCTAAGGATGCCCCTAGCTAATAAAATTAATGCCATGGTGGAAGCAACCCTTTGATTCCTACTACTTCTTGTAGCATGAAATTAATTTTTTTTAAGAAAAAACAATTCCTTGTCGGATTTCCGACGGACCGTGGCTAAGCTCCGACGAGCTTGCCATGGCTACTACGATGGATCCAACAACAATTTTGTTGTGCACTCCGTCGGATTTCCAACGACTTGCAGTCAATATTTCGACGACGTATCCGACGAGTTGAGGTCGGAAATTCGACGACGCATTGATGAAAGACCTCTGCATGTTAGCTTGATATTCTATCGAATTATCAACGGATTTCAAACTGAAGTCGAATATCCGACGAATTCTTACCGACGACAAAAAAAAACATGGTTGTCAAATAACAGACACGTGTCTATCGAAGTTCAGACAACGCATCTGTCGAATTTTGGGCTCAAATTTTGTTGTGATAGCTTGATCACCGCTTATCCAAGATGAAACATTCTCCCAAATGCCCTTATTCTATACACACTTCCTTGCATTGAGCATAGGTATGTTCCATTGCTTGGAACTAGATTGCTTGACCACAACATTTTTTTCCTATCGTTTGTACTATAAGCACATTTTATTCTTTTTCAAGCTTTATATTTGTAAAATCTAGTTTATGTATGAAACAGATTTAAAAACTTATGATTGAAATTATTATGATGGTATTTCATGATAACTACGTGTGTGTAATATAGGTGAGATGATGGATCCATCTAGTGAGGTCATATGATGGTAGCCAAAAGATTGCAAGAAATTGAGAGAATGTTACTATAATGACACTAGAACCCCATAATATGCATTAATCACCATGAGCTATGTTATATTAAGGGTTGTTGATGGGGCACACCCTAGAAATAAGGTCTTTTGAATTGATGCTCTTCTTATGCGTGAAAGCCTTGGCAAGATTCATCTAAAGGAACTATATAGCAGTAAAGGGGAGGCCTAAGCCTAGAAAAGTGAGTGCAACCAAGAGGGGGCAACTGGGATGAATTTGAGTGAGTGATTCATGGTATATGCTAGTTGAGATCAAGAAGGCATTAGAAGTATATGTAGATACCTTAGGTGTGTTAAAAAAGAAAGCAAGTTGAATTTCACTAGTGACAAGTATGCAGAGCAGAGATATGTTCATACATATAAGTATTGGTTTTGCATTTTGAATATATATATGCTTTAGTCATATAACTTGGATCTTTGTTAATGGATCAAGTGTTGCTTAAAATGGCTATGGCAAACATGTTTTTTTTAAGGATTGTAATAGGCATATGTTGAAATGTTAAAAGGCTTTAGAGGTACTCCAAGGTAGTATAAAGGAATAATTGAGCATTATTGTAAAAAATAGTAGAAGACAATATGAAGTGGCCTTAAAGATAGAAACATTGAAAATGCAACTAAAAAGGAGGGGATAGAACCTTTCTAAAAGAAAGAAAACACCAAGAACAATGTTATTCCAAAAGGAAGACTGTAATATCCTCATTTTCAACTAAATCAGATTATGTAAAATTATATAAATGTGATAGTAAGGATTTTTAGTGTGAAGCTCAAGGCCAATGCTTGAGTAGTGAATGGATAGGCATGTATGATGTAATGTTTCTATATGGGCCATGTGGTTGGCTTGTCATGATGACATAAAAGCTAGGTAAATATTATGCTAGAAAAATGATAAAAATGGTCCAATGTTCTGTAAATAGCACTAGAGGGGATATGATTCCACTAGAGGGAAAGAGAAAAAGAGGCCTATGAAAAATTAAAACCTCTATTGCTAAGTGTCAACCTTAGAACTCATCATTTTGTTGCCATGTGCTTTGAATGAGATAATTACTACCATTTGACGTATAAAATCCAATCATTGAATGCATGTGTGAAGTTGGTGGGAAAGTCCTCCTCATGTAGTTATCGAAACATGATATGAATACCTTTTATGACAATTGTAAAAATCATTTATTATATGGTCAAGAATGTCAATTGTCTTTTCATCGTCCACTCATCTCCTTGCAAATTACTACACTTTATAGAGTTTTTCATGTTATTCTCCCTATTGTTGTTCCCACACTAAAGTAAAATAACTAGACATTCAAATTGTGAAGAAAAAATTACATAGATTAGAGGGAAGAGAATGTTTGGTAGCTGAGCATAGAGGTTGGACGAGATAGGAATTTGCTACTCCTTAATGCTTGAGAAGCCATGAATTAATATTACAAAAGGTTCTCCAACAACGTACAACTAGCTAGACTCTTTCTACACACTAATAACACTACAAGGGTTGAATTTCCTAAGGGGCCTATGGAGCAATGAAGGGAGGTGCCTTCCTTGTGTTGTGTGGGGCAATAGAAGAGAATGTCATAGTTGGGATGGTTGAGTAAGATCCCTATAAATGCTCAAAAGTGAGCAATTTGGCTAAGCAAAAGAGCAAACAGGTTTTGGACAAAAAGAGAAACTTGTAAGTGTTTGATTCATTTTAATGATCTCATAGCCTAACTACTCCTAAATGCTTGAGAAACCATGAATTAATATTACATGAGATTCTCCAAAAGCATATAACTGGTTGGACTCTTTCTACACACATTAATAAGCACCGTAAGAACCAAATTTCCCGAGGGAATTGTCGTGCAATGAAGAGAAACGACTTCCTTGTGTTGTGTGGGGAAATAGAAGAGAGTGGCATAGCTAGGATGGTTTAGTGGATCCCTGTAAATGCTCAAAAGTGAATGGTTTGTCTAAACAAAATAACAAATGGATTTTGGACTAAGAGAGAAACCTATAAATGTTCCATTCACCTCAATGACCTCATAGCTCAACTTGGAGGTGATATTTGCATATGATAACTGCAGTTGGATGGAAGATCACGCTTACATAGCCAATTGCTTGGATCTTCTTTGTTAAAAGATTATTCCCTTTGTATATGAATGTTAAATGATTTTATTTTCTTATTGTGATAAATATGTTTGTTTATGCCTAATGTACGTTTGAAGAGTTGTATTTTCACCAGCATAGATCCAAATCTTAGACTCTATCAAGCACCCAGAGGGATCAACTATTTTCGTAAGTATTGCACTCAAGTATCAGCTTTGGTGTTATTCAGACCAAAAGACGCATCTTATTTAAGTCTACCTATAATATTTTTATTATTAATATTTGATCGCTAAAATATTTTTTTTGGCGTTGACTGGAATTAGAAAGGGCACTGATAGGACTTATTAGAACAGTTTGAGTATGCAAATCATCTGCAACAAATCCAACCAAGCTAATTCTGCAAAACTACAACTACTTCAAATAAGTCACCTTTAACGCAATGAAATAATCGTTCCTTCTTAAACGCAAGACAAACTTACAAGGTTGGCTAGCATTCTTTGCCGAATCCAGGCTTTGTGGCAGGGTAATGTTCTTTGCAGAATCTGGGCTTTGTGGGAGGTAGCAAAGGAAAGGCATGATGTAAACAGAAGAATTATATCCACAGATTCCCCTATTGATCTACACTTGCTGCAGTTTTTTAATGCTTCATCAATTCCATTCCATTCGATTTCAAAACCCCCACGCAGAAGCTGACAAACATTCTTCGCAAAGAAAGATGATAATTATTCCAGGACGAGTATTTCAACAGATGTGTTGCAAAACTTAAAAGAAAAGGTCAGACCGAAAGGAATAACCCATATATCCTTATCATTACAAGGCAAGAGAATCGGAGGCTCATTCAATGCCTGGCATCCCGTTAGCAGGGTTATATTTTGGGCGGACGAACTAGCAAGATTAAACGAAGAGACAGTGAGATCAACAGAAGCTTTGGAAGGCCGCAGTCTGAAAAAACTGTGGCACTAGCGATTTTCATTTTGCTTTGATTGTTGTAGCTCAAAACCCTGTAGCTCACTTTGTTGATTATGAGGTAGGGAGTGTTGGATTTATGACACTGGACCTGAAACCCAGGGTGGCCGCATCCTGATTTTTCTAAGCCTAAGGGATACGATATCTTGCTGAAGAATCCACAAGTAGCGTTGAGGCAATTAGGTATCTAATGGTTGCAAGAACAGAAATTGAATAGAGCTACTATAAGCACAAGAAATTGCAGAGGTCTGGCATATATCAGAAATCGGGTCAGCGACTGGAAATGGATTGTTGTCATCCTGCGAAGCAAGAAAGGCAGAGCCGAGAAATATGTTTCACTTTCAAATCTTCAAATCCGAGCCAGGCTCATCTAATGATGCTGCTATTTCACGCATTGCTTCTTCAAAGGATTCCAACCAAGGTTCCACTAATGATGTTGTTCCTTCAGACAGCGTCAAAGAATTTGATCTTAATGTTGAGTATTCAGAGTTTGCCAAGAATTCCCACTCAGTAGGTTGTCACCATAATCATAAACAAATGCTTACCAAGAAAGCACTGTGATTAAACGTATATATGGGGTTTTGCCTATCTTTTTCTCTGTTTTATTTTTACCTGCTGCTCATTCTTGGTATGCAGAAGCTTTATTATTTTCGAAGATCATGTCTAACAACAGCTGCCATGCTCTCGCACGCGCTGTCAATTGAGCTCTGAGTTTTCGCCTTGCAAAGGGTCTCGAAAAGGTGAGGAGCCAATATCTTGTCATCGTTTCCAGAGGATCATCCCCTGTAATTGCTGAGACAGGGTTGTATTGTTGGTAGGATTTAGCCTATTTGTCTCAGCTTATTAATCCTTTGGAGGAGCTTTTTTATGTCTTTCGCGTCTAACTTAATTTATATATTGTTATTACGGGTTTATTTTGGGGGATAATTAAAAATTTTATTTATTACTTTTCATTTAATGGCTGACAAACTAATAAATAGATTACTTTTTAAATTTATATTTATTACTTCTTACTTTTTAAAAGTAAAAAGTAAAAAGGGTTTATTTTGGGGGATAATTAAAAATTTTATTTATTACTTTTCATTTAATGGCTGACAAACTAATAAATAGATTACTTTTTAAATTTATATTTATTACTTCTTACTTTTTAAAAGTAAAAAGTAAAAAGTAACGTTATTACATCTTACTTTGATCTCCCCCATATTTATGTTCTACATTTATGTATTTGCACATACATTTCTTATTTATGAATTTGTATTATGGTTTATGGGACAAAATTTATAAACATTATATTCATAAATACAAGCACCCAAAACCGACTCATCTAGCCAACAATCTCATCTCATGTCTATCTGTGCCAACAAACAATCACCAAGGTGATCATGCAACATAGGTTCCTAAAATCTTTAAAAGCTAAGGCCTTACAACCAATTTCGCCTAAAAGACCTACACTGCTCCAAAGTACAACTTCTAATCGTGCATACCACTCAACACTCCTACACCATAAATTGCCCACTCACAACAATATAACTATCTTCATCACAAGAGCTTTGCAACATCAATCTTACTCCAATATCTTACCAAACCAATGTCATAGTTCAATGCCACATTTAAACCCTCTACGTAGTGTGCCCACCGGCAATAATATACCTATCCGTTGGGAAGAGACTTGTATCCGAGATTTTGCCCATAATTCTAACAAAAATAGGCACTAATAAACAAATACCAGTTCATTTCACACCATTTTGTTAGAATGGTAAACAATTATAGAGATTTCAATAGCCGCATATCGTTCGCTGGTAGTGTTCAAATATGGTCAAACCCCTTGCATAATTAAAGTCAACAGCATTGACAAGGAATTTAAAATAATAGTTTATTATTCTCATTGCCATAGAAAGTTAATTCCGTTCTACAAACCGCTTACAACATCGGTTCATTCTGTCATCATACACTAGACCATATTGTAGTCCCAACAGACATAAGCTACCCACCCATAAAAGGGCAACCGCGATATGTCTTCCCTCTCCTGTGTTGGCAATTTAGTTGCATTAATCATTGTGGATATATTTATGAACCCTTTCTTCACAATGACAAAAAATTCAAGATTGTAATAAATAAGATAGATTGTAATTGAGAGGAGCTGCTCTGCCCCCAAACATTTATCATCTGTACCCTTTCTTCACAGTGACTGAAAATTTAAGATTGCGATAACTAATGCCTCTCAGACAGTGCTTCTCAGATAGTCCTTTTAGAGTTTGAGAGGGGCTGCTCTACCCCCCAAACATTTATCATATGTACGCCATCTTCGGTAAAATGCTGAATCCTATCAACAGCTTCCTGCATCTTGAGATCCCCCAAACATTTATCATATGTACGCCATCTTCGGTAAAATGCTGAATCCTATCAACAGCTTCCTGCATCTTGAGATCCCCCGCAAAACCTCCTGTAACTCCCCACTGCATAATTCACAAAGCTATTCACTGCAATATCAATTGCAGTTTCTATAGGGCAGACCGAATATAGATAATAAAATTTATGACATCTGTCAACCCCTCTAGTAATTCATTCTCCCGTTTCTTTCCAGAATTAAATTGTCCATGTATTTATGAAGTTAACCCCCTGGCTTAGGAACAAAACTGTAGGAGGCGATAGATTTTCACTTGCAATATATTTTACTATTCACCGGGCAGATCAAATATACAACAACTAATTTGCTAATAGATTTTCACTTTGGAATATATTTTACTATCTTCACCGGGCAGCTCAAATATATGTTGATTTTTTACATCTGCCAACCCTTGCCAATTCATTGTTCCCTCAGCTCCTCTTCAGAAATGAAAATATGAAACTGAAGATAGTTTTTATATATGGGCACTTGGAGATTAGCTAAATATTTGACATTTGATTTGAAGTTGGCTGCTATTCCAGAAAGACGTATCAATTGAAATTGAGATAGCTTCCTATAATCCCCCATTGTTTAATATAGTACCCCTGGCAAATTAAGTCTAGGTAGTAGGAGTAAAACAATCAAAATGTTTTTTACTCTACCTTGTCCAAATAGCTGGTTGACCCCACAAGCAATAATGTTTTTTACTCTACCTTGTCCAAATAGCTGGTTGACCCCACAAGCAATAATGTTCATCTTGCAGTTGATGAGGTGTGGTGGACCATGCATGTTTCCGTATTCATCTCAGTCATAGTGAAGATTAAGAAAACTTCTTCAGAATGGGCGCATTGCAAAAACTAATAAAACCCTATTTTCAGCAAGAAAAGGGCAATATGTTTGCCTGTCGGTACTGCTGGAAGTATCATGCATCAGGACATGTAAGGATGTTTATCATGAATCAGAGTTCAACATCTAATTATACTCAAGTCCATACTTTCGAGGAAACACAATGTAATCATGCACCCACGCAATTGACAGACTAGGGTAAATTTGTTACAACAGGCACACCAGAATATGTGCATGCGTTAAATTATGGTCCATAGAACCTGCTTTTCTTCCTGTTTCAAATACATTATGAATAGCTGTTCATTATCCAATATTAATATAGTATTGTAGTTCCAGGAGCAATGCAATTATAAATGAAACAAGAATATTGGAAAGAGTTCCTATATTCCACTTGAGGTTTATATATTTTCTACCTCAGACTAAAATTTAAATTGGACAAATTAGTAGCAGATTGGCATCATCCATTTCATTTCCAGTGTAGAAGAGATTGTATCTAAAATAAGCACATCCCAAATTCCAATAGCATTTTACTACCACCAGTCACCAGTGTATCAGTCTAAAAAGATCAATTACATTCTTCGAGAGATACATTATAAATGGTTGTGTATTACATAATCAATATAATACTGATGCAGTTTATAGCCAACTTATCAGCAAACTGAAGACAAACAGATGAAACAAGCATCTTGCAAACAAAGATTAGATATTGTCCATGGGATGAAGATTACATTTTCTGCTCCAACTAGAACTAAAAAATAGACAACCAAATAATAACAACCCTCTTGATAACAATTCCTCAAAAAGATTTGAAGAAACAAGCATATTTTCGTGATATTTTCAGTCCATGGGAATTCATCACGATAACAAGTACATCCAATGGCAATTCATATAACCAGTCAGGTGTCTCTCTCACTCTCTCTCGAAGATCATCTTCATTCTTCGGTTTTAAGAACGGAAGCCTCCTCTTCTGCTTTCTTAGGGACGTTGGAAATCTGCAGATCATAAGGCACATTTAGATAAAATCCATGCATCTGTTGTGATAATTAGAAATAAAAATGGGATTTTAAACAGAAGAGATATAAAAGCATGGAAGTAAGAGAACAAAAATCAGAAGCAAATTCTCATGAGAAGGAAGGCAAATAATTCAACTTATTTGCCACATATGTGTGCAATTGAAGGATAATGACACTCCAGAAGTGAAATCATCTCATTCAACATAGCAAAAAAAGTTTAACAGTCGTCAGTCATGCATACCAGGGAAGTAATCTTTGAAGCATCATCTAGCTGCTTTAGCAAACTGTTTCTCAGCTCCTGGAACTCCTGCACCAGGAAAAAAAAACCAGATGGATGTTAAAGAATACAGCAGTCGGTATTTGAGAATAAGAACATGGAAACAGATCATTTGATAGAGCATTGCAGAAATAACAATGCCTGGAATGGAACACTTACAGATTTCAGTTGATCTACTTCATCGTTGAGGGTATTCTTCAAATCTCCAAGGTCCTGTAAAAGATATTCACAGGGGCACAGTTCAAACCCTAAAAGCTATAAAAGTGGCTTATAAACCCTCCCCTCTACCTTTTCACACTAAAATTGGCATATGCTGAACAAACAATTCTTGTAAGACTGCAGGGACTTAGAACATTGACAGCCATGCCAACGGCTTTGTCAGGAAGACCCCGAAACCCTAAGCCCTAACTACAGAACAAAATACTCTATTCCCCATCACCGAAGGTGAAGGATTCAAATGGTATTAATATTCCATACCTGTCGGTAAGTCTTGACTTGGTTATCGAGCTTGCCACGCCAATCTTGCAAGTCCTAAAAGCCATTCAAAAGACAAGTGACACACAATAATTTTCCAAGCATTAAACGAAAAAGCCGATAACAGTAGATGAACCAATAAGCCATCCTAGTTTGATACCCACAGTTTTTAGGCTCTGAATCCGATCGAGCAAATCCGTCCTTGAATCATCGAGATCCTGTAATAATAATAATAATTAGTTACAACCCATTATCAACCACATTACTAAAAGTACGCGTTAAGCCCTATAGGATCGGCACATATAGAATCGACCCTATTATCCCCGTGCAACAAAAGAAGTTTAAAGCGAGATATATTGCATAATGAAACCGAAAAAATGGAGAAATTGGTGCAAATAAGGGGAGGAAAGCAGGGAAGGCCAAATTTACAGTCAAAATAGAGATATCTGGTCCTCCAGCCATTGACAGCGAATTCTGAGTTCCCTGCAGAGCATTTAAAACAAATCAATTAATTTTGTAAGAAGAATAGACTAAAAGCGGCATCATTGCGAACTAGAAGAGGCGAGATTGTAAATGATAATAGCAATAACCTCTTCTGTAGGGTTAGGAACAGGGGAAGGAACCGATTCTACAGCTGCCATGATAGTATAGACCGAGATTGCAAAGCCAAATTGAGAGGAAGATACTGACTCCTGAGTGGTGCGAAAGAGAAAGATGCAATTGTTGCTTTGAATTCAATCCAGTCCAATCAAGGGGAGGATGTGAATGAAATAAATAGGGGCACCTCCAACGGTCAAGCAATCGCTCTCCTCAACCAATATAATGATGCGTCTGCACCTTTCTCCCCGCTTCATTTTAAAATTCGAATGAAAGCAATTAACATGAACGTTTATTGCCCGTTCTCATCCGGATTCCTAACTCAGTACGATTCCTAGCCCACCCGAGCCTTCATCGAGGGGCAAACCCTAGTCCAAGGTGGGGCATGCTTAATATTTCAATTGACACGTGGAAGTAAATGTTTAGACTTTAACGTGGAACTCTTCTTTCAGTGGTTTACAGATACAAAGTGCTCTCTCTACATGGCAAGCAAACAAGTATGAGCATGTCCTAGGGCCTCTATATTCACAAATTGATTTAAAATATAATACGAAATGGAAAAGAAGGGAGAGGTAACACCAAAAGTTTAATAATCAAAAGAGGAAAAGTTTGTCCATTGGTTGTAGCTTGAGTGGTTGGGAGGAATGATTATTACCCTCTCGTCTAGGTCCAATTCTTATAAGTGACATGTTTGCTTTTGTTGAGCCCCATTGTAATGAATGAGTGGATTATGTAATTTGGCCATACCTTGATTCTCATTGACATAGCAAGTCAAGTAGCCCTCTAACAAATGGTGAACCATGTGAACTACTATAATCATTTAAGCCAATTGTGTTGTAATCCACTAGTAAATCAATGTGGGTTTTCCACTATTTGCGCATAAGGGTCTATCCTTACAAAACAATGTTCTTACATCTACCTAGGAGTGCTCGAAATGACATGCCCCAATAGTGATAATTTCATTAATTTAGACCTCAAACCCAATCTTAGTAGATACAAATAGATTTTGGTTGTGGGTTAGGGTTTGGGGAGAAATAAGTCCCTGATCCTAACAAAAAAAATAAGGGGCGTTGTGAGAGAAAAAAATGTAATGGGTAATTTTTCAATAAAAACTGTAAAATGGATAATGTAAGAGCGTAAGAGACGAATATTATATCAACCTATATTTATGTTAACACCAATGCTATCAAACGTTGAGAGGGATAAAATCTTCAAGGTGCAAACCTTTTTGAGGTGCAAAAACATAAGGAAAGTTTTGTACATGGAGGATTTGATTCCTCTCAATGCTCAATATATTCATGATTAATATGGCTCTAGGATATTTGATAATAATAATTTAATCTTATATATTTATTGTTATTATTCTTTTCAAATAATATTTGTGGCTACATGTGTCATGTCAAGGTTACATCAAAGATGACATGGCTCCTCTATATTATGTTGTAGAATGTGCATGTGTAATACCACCAGTTTTGACCCTTGGAATGTATTAAATCAAATTATGTAAATAATGTAAATATGCTAGTATAGATTCATAGTTCAGAGCTCAGGGCCAAGGCGCCCAAGGCTCAACGAGTGAATGGATATTCATGTATAACGTAAATATTTATATATGGGCCATGTGGTTGGCTTGTCATAATGACTCAAAAGTTTATGTAAATATTATGTTGAAAAATAATAAACTAGTCCAAGATGGTTGTGTAAAGAGCACTAGAGAGGTTATGATTACACGAGAGTGGAAGAGGAAAGGGGCCCATGGGAGAGTAAATCAACTATTTCTAAGTGTCAACCTTAGAACTTACCATTTTGTTAGCATGTGCCTTAAATAAGCCAATTACTTCATTTTCACTTATTATACCCAATCATTCAATGAGTGTGTGAGGTTGGTGCAGAAAGTCTTGTCATGTAGTTATGGATGCATGGGATGGATATACATATGTGACAAATGTAAGAGTCCTTCCTTCTATTCCCAGAAATTATGCCACATGTATTTCCACCATCCTCTCATCTCCTTTGGAATCTATCACTCATTCTCCATGCAGTTTTTACACTACATAGAACTTTTCATGGTATTCTCTCCATTACCATTATCAAACTGTGAAAATAACCAAAAAATTCAATTGTGAAGGGAAAATTATAGACATTAGAGGGAAGAGGATGGTTGTAGGTGAGCATAGAGGCTGGGCAAGATAGGAGCATTAACCCATTGTGTATTTGCAGCTCCTAAATGCTTGAGAATGCATGAATTAATGTTATAAGAGATTCTCCGACAACAAATAGCAAGTTGGACTATTTCTGCACACATTGGTAAGCTTGTAAGGGTTGGATTTCCTGAGAAACTATGGAGTAGTGAGGGGAAATGCCTTCCATGTGTTGTGTGGGGTGGTAAAAGAGAGTGTCATGGCTAGGATGGCTAAGTGAGATTCTTGTAATTGCTCAGGGGTGAGTAGTTTGGCTAAGCATGAGAGCAAATGGGTTTTGGGATGAGAGAGAGAACCTTGTATGTGTTTCCATCACCTTGGTGGCATCAAATCCTATCTTGGGGGTGGTATCTACAATTGATGCCTACAATTGGGTGTCTGCGATTGGGGGGAAAATCACTCTTACACGACCAGTTGCTTGGATCTTCTCTATTAAAAGATAAGTATTATCTTTGTATATGAATGTGAAATGATTTCATTTACTTCCTAGGAAAAATATGTTTTTTATGCATGGTGTATGCGTGGATAGAGTTTTTATCTCTTTTGTGTTTTACATTTATGCACTCGCAAATGCATTTCTTAGTTATGAATTTGAATAATGGCATATTGGTTGAAGTTTATACACCTGAAATTGGCAATTACCCGTACTATGATCAAAATGGTGGATGGGGACACCACAGAGTGGTACCAAAGCTCATGGTTGTAGCATCAGGGTTGTATGGGCTAGAATCTGCATTTACAGTCAAAATCAAAGTTTTTACAAGAAGTGTTTGACAAAATGCTTCTAATTATAAAATCTGTGGTTTTAGTTGTGAGATGGTACTTTTAACACAGTCGTGAGTTAGATCTTGTGGCCACTAAAAGAATTGTAAATTAGATCTTGTGGCCACTGAAGTTTCATTATGCTAAGTGATGGAGAAGTTTATAGGATGGAGGAAAGGCCATGTGTAAATCTCATGTGGTCAACTATTAGAGAATTGAAATTTTAAAAATTTTGGGAAAATTTGAGGCGGGACCCAGCCATGCCACATGGAAATAGGTGTTACATGGAGGATCCACATGGACATGGGATATGACATGGACCATCCATGTTGGATGAGTGCATAGGTGGAAGGACCAAAGCAAGGCCAAGTGGCTTCATTAGCATCATGACGGGATGGCCCAGGTGAAAGATCTAGATTCTTACAGCTATGTTTAGTGGAAGAATCTACACCGTGCACGAATGGATGAGATTAATCGATGTATTATGGGGGCTTAATATTAATTGTTCACTGGAGGGGGGTCACATGCATTGAAAGGACATGTTTAAATGTTGCAAACAACTCAGATTTCGAGTTGAAAAGTGCACAAATTGATCTACATCGTTCGTAGGGAAACATATATTTTTATCATTTGATTAAGTTTGATGCCATGAATGGACAATATTGAAAGTTGAAAGGTACACAATTAAATCTACAACATTCTTGGGGACCATCCCTTATTATCCATCAAACAATTAATATTGCCACAAATGGATAGGATTGGAATTTAGAAGTTGTGGATGAATCTACACCATTCAAAGGGGTGGAATGTCAGTTAGATGATGGGAATTTTGAATGGATGATATTTCACGATGGAATTTACGAGGAGTGATCTACACCATTCGCAAGGATAAAAGGATTATTAACCTTTGAACAAGGTAAATGTTGTGAATGACAGAGATCTACATAGGGAGATAAAGGGATTTGATCCAAGTAGTTCATAGGGAAAAGGACATTCCAGTCAATTATGACTTGGTGAACACTGAGAAGAGTTTCTAATGACATGAATACCCTTGGTGATGACACATAGGACCTTACTGCCACATAGGTGGCTCCATGTGGCATGCCATGTCAGCAGTACATAAATCTTTCAAAAAACGTCTGAAGCCCAAAAATTGTTTTGGCCAAAACATGAGGAATTTAACTCATTTGATGAAGAATGGATTTAATTCACTAAGATCACTATGTGTGCATGAAGAATGGATTGACTCATAGAGTATGGATTGATGTATACAATAGTTTTTCATGGCTATAATAGAGGCATCCTTGTGTTTGGTTTATGTATTGTTAAATCTATGTTAAAGAACGATTTGTATACATCAGTTGCATTGTTAGATGGATTGAATTCATGTTGTGCATGGTTAGTTGTGTTTCCTTAAGCCATAAAACCTGTAGAGTTGTGTCAGGGAGGCAGAATCTTGTATGCATGTTGTAATCCCATAAAGAATTGATTCAGAGGCATTGTGGAATTTCACAGACAATAGGCCCAAAGTCCCATAGTCCAGTCATCCAAAGGAAGGAGGACTATTGTTGAGTTTGATGGTCGAATAGGTGGGATAATGCACTGGCTAAAAATTGGGGAAAATGACTAAGTTTTGATCTTTGAGAATGGGAGAAATCATGACCATCAATTTCCTCGCTAGATTTAATCTGATCCATTGATTTGGGTGTCAACGTTTCGATTCCAACTTCGGAATTAGCACATAAATTATGAAGAACATGTGGTGAACTCTGAATTCTGACTCCCGACATTGGTAGTGTCAGATTCGGGACATCGGACGGGTCAGTTGGAAGGTGGACAAGCGGTGTCGACTTTCAACTCCTAGCATTGGTAACGTTGGAGTCAGAACATTGAGTCAGTTTTGGTTGGAATATCATTTGGTGTCTCGGGTTATGATTGACAAAGTCAGGGCATATGGTTTGGGAATTCAAGGAGGTTGACAACGAATAGTTTGGTTGCTTTTGATCTTCGCTTCTGATTTTGGTGTACAAAAAAGTAGGGATTGGTAAGAAAGAGTTAGGGAAATGGATTTATGTCATTAAGTCATACGATCGAAATATTGACACAGTTATAAGAGTCGGACTGGTTATTAGGCCAATTCAAAGGTCTATTTAAGCGTGATAAACTATTAATCCCCCTATGTACAAGAGTTTTGGGAATCATGAAGTCAGGATTCCAATGTAATAGGGAAAAAATTGTATAATGAATTGGTATTGGGATAGTTAAGGACGCTAAAGGAGTTCCATGCCATCTTAAACTATCACTTAGACGGTCGAGGACGTGAGAAAAAAGAACATTTGAAACATATTTAAACCTCATAAAACCTTGAAGAGCATTTTTAATAATGTAAAAACCCAAATCAATCTGTGGCTACAACATGGTGTTTATCAAAATGCTTGTTTGCAAGATTTTATGTAATGGTCAAACAAGCCATTCTATAAAAAGTATGTTGAAGGAACATATAATTGATACAAATCATTATCAAACCTCTAAATTTGCCATTACTTAAGATTTCTCATTACCAAATAATATATTTGTTTTGATCAAACAAAATTTTAAATTTTAACAAAAGTCAGTGATATTGTTCCATCTTTTTTTGGTAAGTTGTATAGGAATTATATTAATCATCTTAAATATATAACAGTTTATGAGAGTGATAATGGTCGACCACTAAGGAAACCAAACAATATACAAAACATTATATTGTTATTTACAGTCTTAAGTAACAAACTAGCATGGTAAAAGCAAAACAAATGATCTATTGTGTCATGTAGATGCCTATGATTTTTTAGAAATAAACTAAACTAGGAAACTTTATCATCATCAGAAACATGGATTATAGGAACCTTCCTCTCACCTGATGGTTCAGGATTGACACAGTTTGCACCACCCCTCACCTCTAGATGTTGTCGGTCAAAGTAGGAATATTTCACACATTGTTATCAACTAAGGCCCTATGCATGAGGGTGGAGGACTCAATTGATCCTAGACAGTGGACTTCACATGCACACATATACTTAAACACAAAGTCTTACTCATAAACAAGGGCTCAACAATCCCTTCTTCCATTATGCACAAAAAATTGTATACATATGATTACAAGTATGCCTCGACTGGAAAATTCATCACATAGGGATTCTGAGATCCTTCATACTCCTCACACAATCAACTCCCTCAAGATTGTTGGTCTCGGTATGAGTTAGGCGCTACATACATAGTAGAGTCTACACTTTGTTCTCTCATCTTGAACTCATCTTCCATGTGTTCCTCTGCTTGGACACACTTCTTCTCCTCTCTTATCATGAGACTCCATATGCCTCTTCCCTCCTCTCCTATAGACTTCCTCTATCTCTTATCTTCCTCTCATATTCTCTCCTTTTCTTGAGATTTCTTTCTTCTATCCAAGAGCTTACTATTGCACACCAATCCTTGCTCATTTACTTCCATCATTTCCCATTATTCTGCCATCATGGTGATACCCTTAATCTCCACCCAAACTTGCCTCAAATGTATAGGTAGCATCCTTCCCCAAATCCTCATCAATTTCCCCCATACCGAATCTCATAATTACCTAATCCAAATATGTTCCTTCATTATCCTTCGATTGTCCCATCTTCTCATTATGTGTGCCTCCTTGACACACTTGACCCCTTGTTGTCTTCTCCTCATATAGGGCCTCCATACATGCCCTCTCTATGGGTATTTGGATACCCACAATCCAATACATCATCGGACATCGCTCCTCATCTCTTCAAAACATATTCATATGGCATTCACGATGCTATTCCATGATACACTATCAATTTTTCCCATTCTTCTTTCTTAAGAACTCCACTTAGATTCCTTTCCTTTTCTAAGGCCCTTTCATTCTGTTGACCCTTCAACTCAGCTTTTGGATCCAACAACTCTTGATGCTTAGCCTGATAGGTCAACTCTGATGTTCTAGAGGCTTCTTCCCCTAATGAATCACTTCCATTACGATAAATCTAATGTTGTTTAGTCGATATCTTGTTTCTTATTCCCTGACTTCCAACACATCGGGTTTCGATACATCGACATAATCTTTTACCCTCTTCTATGATGTATCCTATATCATTAAGAAAATTAATCGAGACATGTCAAAATATTCTTTTATTTGTCAAAATATGTTTTTTTATAGGCTATAATTGGCTAGATGCTTTTGGAAATATAATTTTTTATTGTAAAGAGGGTCAGTGGGTCAACAAAAGGAAGATAATTTAGCTGGATACTCGAAAATTAAGACAATTTTTGGGAAAAGTGATGTGAAACTAGCCATGTTTCTAGTTGATATGAGTAATCCAACCAAAATTTGTAACCAATGGTGGATCTAAGCAGTCACTTATCACCCAACCAAATTGGTCATTTATCACTTGGTCCTAAATTGTTTGAATTCCTTCATGAGTCGGTCATATATTTAGTCATTTATTTGGTCATTAATTGTCACTATTTGGTCATTAATTGTTGTTATTTGGTCATTAATTATCGTTGTTTGGTAACTCATTTAATCATCTATTTAGTTATTGATTGTTGTTAACTAGTCCTTTATTTAGTCATTAATCATTGTTAACTAGGCATTTATTTAATCATTGATTTTTGTTAAATGGCTATTTATTTAGTTATTGATTGTTGTTAACTGATCAGTTGATTAGTCATTGATTTATGTAAATAGGGCACGGAGGAATCGAACCACCAACTTCTTGTCTATGAGACAGGTGCTCTTCCATTGAATTATCACCCTTAAATAAAGAACTAAGAAAAAATGGGCTTTTAGAAACACATAAACTATGGCAAATCTAGAACTTCAAATATAAAAAAAGAAACTACATTATACCTCTACTAGTTACCCCTTGATTTCTAGAATTTATCAATCTCTACAAACTAGGGAAAAAAATTCATTAAACATAACACTTTTATACTAGTTGACTTTTACTACCATATATTTATTGTATGGCACGAGACAAAATGCATGATATGGAATAAAAAAGATCTATAAAGAATGTTTCCAAGACAACTCAAATAAGTAACAAGCATCCACCATGGATAAGTTGAACAAGAACAAGTCGTATAACTCTATACTATGGTCAATGACACAACAAATGATGGGAAAGCTAATAATCGTGGAAAAAGACACATTCTAAAAATAAATGTAAACAAACACAAAACAAAACCACGAAATTGGATTAGTGTGGTTCAAAGATAGGTGCATTGCAAAGGGTTAAAATCAATTCTCACATCCCACAACATTCATATGCCTAATCAAAACCTATGATAAAAAAATGAATGTTAACACTTTGCACCTTATTAATTACAAATGGAAAAATGTTTTATTAATTACAAATGGAAAAATGCCAAACATTGTATACTGCCAATGTGGTTGTCCATTACAAATCTTTCAATCTTAAACATATCAATCTCTAAATATTTCAATGTTCCAAAACTAAATAAAGAGCACAAATCTTGTGTTGACAAATTGGGATTTAAAACTTAAAAGATTTGGAGATTGCATGGTTTGCAATCTCCAATTTTATATACATAGAATATTATGGAATGATACAATGCTCTAAGATAAAGAGAGGGATTTCTCACATGGAAAGATGCATCATCCCCAAAAAATTACAATTAAAATAGCACAAATTGAGATATACCACATCAAACAAATTAATCATTACAATTATAGAAAGTCTTACGTATGAACTATTTTAATAAAATGATACCTTAATAATTTATGTTAAAATGCATTTTTTTTCTTTCAAAAAGATAGCAATCAATAACTTCCAAGTTAACAAACATTAAATGAAAAATATACATGTTTCAATTTTAAGATTTAGGGGATCAATACTTCCAAAGTAACACAACATTGTATGAAAAAAATAAAAACATAGAAGAATAGTAAGCTTTATAGTTTGGAACCTTTTTTTTTAACCATGGGAACAACAACCTCCCAAGAGTATATCTAACAGCATGCAAGCCAGATATACCAATAACTTGTGATTTAGCAGGGGTCGAGACGTCCCGAAGCCCACCGGGGTGAGCCTCTATCCCAGGGGTCGCTTACCCTTCGAGCCTTGTAACAACAGGCCAATGAGAAACCCTACCCCCCGCCGATTTTGAACATGTGACCTCCAGGGAGATAACACATGTTCTTAACCATTAGGCACACTCAGGTGCTCTTTATAGCTCAAAACCCTTGAAAGGACTCCCTAACAAAATGGTGGGGTTTTTGTTTTTAAAACCCTCACAGGGATATTTGCAGAGGACGCTAATGTATCCAATCAATGAGTTTGTAGGGAAAGACCTCGTATTTTCGTCAATAAATTCAAAGAATGCCTGACAATAAATAATTGTACACAAGTTTAGGGTTTTGAACAGGCCTATTATTTCTTCTTGTTGAGATATCCTCGGTCATTCAGTATGAACTTATATTTGTTTGAAAACTCATTGACTGGATACATAAGTGTCCTCAATGAATATCACTTTTTCAGGCTTTCCTCCATTTAACAACGTGGATCATCTTAGGATGAAATACACAATGCCTCGTATCACTTTCTTCATCTCATGCCCATGGATTAAAAAAATGTATTCTTGTGTCATGGTAACAAACTTGGCTATGGCATACATCAACGACCAGACTTCCAAAATCTAGTTTTATGTTATCATACATCATGAAGGCGTTTTAAGTTTTTCTACATGTGTACCTTGTATATGATAGTTTATCTTCAAAAAAGCATGCCACATAATGATAATGAATTTACAAGGAATGAAAATGTATACCTTGAAGTATGGAATATCTTCATCCGTTGATTGCTTAGACTCCACAACAATATGGCCATAAGGAGCATTGCCCTCAAAGTAACAATTGAAAATGCCTAGGTACATATTTTACATATTTTAAAACAGATTCCGCACAATGTTAAGTGGAGCACACACATTTAACTCATGATTTTTGAAGTCCAACTTAAAAAATTATGCTTATTGCAAAAGTTTCACTTTAGTTTACCTTACACAACGTTTCTTCATTTGTGTACACAACTTCTCCGCAAAATGCCATACAGGTTGGTGTTTTGGAGCACCATAAAGAGTCCCATATATAATGATATAGATTCTACGATCAAGTGCCCTCTTTAATGACCTGTTAAAATTTGGTTCAATATTCAACATACTAGGTTAATATTAATATTTACACTAATTAAAATAACAGTGTTAGTATTAAGAGAACCATCCACAACAAATAAATAAATTAAAAGTTCTAAGAAAATTAAAAGTTCAAATTAAAGTTAGGCCAAGAAATGTATGATTTATTTTTCATATCATTGGTATGACACTGCCCAAGTTTAGTATGAAATTTGAGAAAATTGATGTATACATTAAATTAAAACTTAGATTAATCAAATGCATGAAAAAGTTCTCATAGGATTGGTAGAAATCTATGTAAACTCAAAGGAAATTTCAGCAAATGGATTTAAAATTGAGCTTCATGAAATACATGAAAACTAATTGTATAGGATTGATCCATATCTTGGGGGTTGAGACCTAAGAAGCTTGAATGTCGAGCAAGGAGGAGATTAAAACCGAAAATATGTTAGCATTTGATCCATAGAGTAACATAGAGTAAATAGGCCACCTCTTTAACTATACTAAGAAAGACACTTGGAACTAATAACCCAATAACTCAATAGAATAAGAGAAATGTAGGATGCCAAAATAACAACTTGCTTTATTGAGAAGGCATAAAGCATTTATATAATATCATTACAATGTGCCTTAAGTCCATACCATGAGATACCAAATACCATGGAACAAAACCATGGGCTACCAAATACCATGGATGGGAGAGGGTGGCCTCTCCATTTAATGCATTTATGATGAATGGAAGAGGGCAGTCTCTCCATTTAAGGTTTTTATGATGAATGGAAGAGGGTGGCCTCTCCATTTAATGCTTTTATGACTTATGCATCTGAATCTAGACCACATGCCCCCTAAAATTTGGATCATTCATCCCGCATTATAAAATGATGGTCCCCATCATTTCATGCTAAAAAGAGACGATGATTACAATGTGCTAGTTTCCAATGAAGAGAAGGGTTTTTTTAACCCATAACCGTGGGTTTTTTTGTCGTTGACCCATAACCGTGACTGAGGGTTTTGTGTGGTTGACCCATAATCGTGGCTTTTGTGTGTTTGAACCATAACCATGACCGTGGGTTTTGAGTTGATCCATAACCATGACCGTGGGTTTTGAGTTGATCCATAACCATGACTATGGGTTTTGTGTGGTTGACCCTTAACCATGATACAATACATAACCGTGGGTTTTGTGTGGTTGACCCATAACTGTGGGTTTTGTGTGGTTAACGCTTAACCATGATTACAATAGGATTTAATAAAATTTCAAATATTGAAAAATCCATGATCTTTGGTGCAATTGATGTGTTGTTGTAAATCAATTCATAGCTTATGTTGCATATGCTGAAATTGAATTCCGTTGAAGAACCATTTGATATCTTGAAGAAACCTTTCCATACATATAACATACTTGCTCTATGGTGGCTCGGGGAGTGAGAAAATGTTTGTTGAAGCTCAGGGGACGTGCATGCACTGTTTTTGCAGATATATGTTGCCTCAATCGATGATATCTCTCAAACCTGAAAGCCAAATGAAAAACTGAGAAATATTCATTTTAGATGATAGAAATACCTTTCCAATGAGTTATGGTATAAAATTTGAGATGTTTTGTGGAGTCCGTGGAACCTATTTAAAGTTGTTGTACGTGCGGCCTCACTATGTACAGACATGTGTTGCTTCCAACATTTATGTATGAAAAACCAAGAAGGCAAATGAAAAGCCATGAAATACCCATATTAGATGATGATTTAAAAAAAAAATGAGCTATGGTAGGCCCCTTGAAATGCATTGTAGACATCGAACAATCTCTCTAAATTTTGTTGAAGTGTGTCATCCTCCATGGAGTGATGAGTGTAGGATGCCAAGAGTTTGTAGAGAAACATGGGATGTTGTAAATATTATGGAACCTTTGGATGCAACACAAAAACCCTAAAAATTTCTAAAAATGATACAGATTAACGGATTTATTGAGATCCATATATAATTCTCCTGCAATGGTGAACACAGATATGAGGGTAGAAAAAACCCTGTAGTGCATGAGGACCACCTGTGATGCTTACAGTGTATGGCCCAACAAATGGACTCTGAGAGTGCTAATATGAGGTTGCAAATTCCTGGATATCTTTGAACCCAAAATATTCGCAAACCCTCATTCCCATGGAATGGTTACCTGCTATGATACCATTAATCTAGATCTTGGGGGCTGGGACCTGGGAGGATTGAATGTCGAGCGAGGAGGAGATTAAAAAAATAATTTTTTTAGCATTTGATCCATAGAGTAACATAGAGTAAATAGGCCACATGGAGGGGTAAGGCTCAAACAGGGTTATTTGAGCCTCACCTCTCAAACTATACTAAGAAAGGCACTTAGAACCAACAACCCAATATATCAATAGAATAAGAGAAATGTATGAGCCCTTAATGATGGCACATTACCCCATATAGTGTAGCACATTATCCCCTATATTATGGTGCATTACATATTATTTATGTTGGATTGGGTCTATTAGTGGGTCTATTAGTTTTTATTGTACACCTTGTCTCCTATATATAGAAAGGAGATATTCTCATTTTAGTCATCATTGTATATTGTCTTGTTTTGGGTACACAAGTACATTGTGTAAGGAGGTTCCTCCCTCGAAGAGGATTGTTATTTATATCTATTATTCATTATTAAGGCACATATTACTCTCTTTTGGTTTATTTTTTCTATTTTTATTTTACTTCTGGGACTTAGTTTCATAACATTTGGTACCAGAGCTCTTTCCTCGGGACTGCCTTCTGCAAAATGAGTCATCTTAGTATTTTATCTACAATTTCTTTTCAAAAAGGATTCAGAGATCGATGTTAAAAACCCACTTCTAGAACATGCCTAAATATCTTCAATGCGAAATTCAGATCCTGATACATTAAAGGTTCAGATATAATTGGGAAGGAATCTAGGGTTTTTTACTAGTCCAAAACCTAGTCTAAAACACGTGTTCTACAGAAAAAGGTCATATCTAATGAATCCAAGATCCAAATTGAGTGATACTAGTTGCATTTGAAATAAGACAGAGCAGGGTATATGTGGTATAATTTTAAGCTATAGAAACAAAGTATTGGACTTGTGGCATACCGTATAAGTTCACTCTTCTGGATAGGCCAAAAATAAGAAGCTTTGGGATATTTGCAATAACGTTTTTTTGGAACATCCAAATTAGGCCAGACATGCATAATTTTAAAGAGGACACATTAGGGTACCACAGGATGATTTTTTAGACCCATAGAAGTCAAAATTCAAATTTTACCTCAGTTACAATTCGACCATAAAACAATCTTCTAATTTTAGAAGGATCTATTTGTGGTAAACACTAGGGTGTGATATATATTTATTATTCAAAATTCCACCAAAAGGAAGTGGAAAGAATCATAGTCCACTCAAACCCCCATAGGATTCATCCCCGACATAAGATGAAATGGAATACATATCTTTTAGAGTGTCCAAGTTTGAATATATGATTAAAGGAAATGTGAAAATTGATGACTTATTTAAATTGGAAAAGAAGATGGCTACTAAAGAGGATCTCAAAGGGATGGCTAGAAAAGAAGATCTTCAATACTTGAAGGAATTGATGAAGGATATAAAAAATAGCTTTATTCCTCATGTATCTACTCAAGAAGAGGATAAGGAAGAAAAATAGGACTTATTCTAGCCACGTCTGGAGAAAATTGAAAAACAATTGGAGAGTAGGAAGTTGGATTCCTCAAAAGTTGATGATTGACTACAACATGATGGGTTCAATTCAGTTCTAATGAAATAGTTTATCCCCAATATTGACATGAGAAAGTTTGATGGCAAGGATCCAATCACATGGATTTTTCAGATGGAGCAAATGTTTGATTTACACCAGGTTCCCACTTTGCAAAAGGTAACTATTACATCCTTGTATTTAGAACTTGATCAGTTTGTATGGTACCAATGGATTTGTGACCGTAAAAAGGACTCTATTATCTCTTGGTCTATATTCACATAAGAATTGATTGCACATTATGGGGATATAAATAATAATACATTCTTTATCCAGTTGGTAAATCTCAAGCAAAAAGGTCCAGTTACCGAGCACATCAAGCAATTTCAGCGGCTAAGTCTTAGAGAGAAGAATATTTCATAAGATAATTTGTTAGATCTCTTTATTGGAACCTTGAAAGATAACATTCAATATGAGGTGTGTCTCTTTGAACCATCATCCCTAGATAAGGCTTTCATGATGGCAAGGAAGGTTGACATAAGGATTATCATTTAATTGTGACAACAAGTATAGTAAGGGACATAAGTGTGGTGAGAAGAAATTATTTTATATAAATTGTGAGGAGGAAGAACCAAAATGGAAGGAAGCATCTCAAGAAGAGGAAACTTCAGAAGAAATTACTCCCACCATATCTTGTCATGCATTGGCTAGAATTAGCACTCCTCAAACTCTCAAGATCGAAGGATACATAAAAAATAAGAAGGTAACAATGTTAATTGATTCCGGTAGTACTCATAATTTCATTCACTCCAAATTAGCCAAAATTCTTAATTACTTTGTATATCTAGCACCTGAGTTTCAAGTTATGATTGCAGATGGAGGAACTATAAATTGCTTGGGGAAATGCCATAATATCAATCTTTCTATGGGGGAATATGCATTGAATAGTCCAATTATTGCAATCCCAAAGGGTGGGGTTGATGCTGTCTTAAGTTTCCAATGGTTACAATCATTGCGAGTAGTGGCTTTTAATTTTAAAAAAAAAATTCATGAAATTTTCATGGGAAGGAAAAGAATATGAGTTAAATGGTATCACAGGAAACCAAGAAAGATGATAAGCTCTAATGGTATGAAAAAGTTGTTGAAAAAGGGACATCAAGGTGTAGTTGCACAATTATGCTCATTAGATGTTCAAACCTCAAAGTTCCTTATCTCCACGGATCTCCAAAGGGTCATTAATAAGCATTCCAAGGTATTTGAAGATATTCCCAAATGTCTTCCACCTATTCGAGACTTTGATAATGATATTCACTTAATTCCAAGCAGTGTTCCTCCTAACATCATGCCTTATCGATATCCCTATAGCCAGAAGAGTGAAATTGAGCGTATGTCTGCTGAAATGTTAGAGGCTGGCATAATTAGGCCTAGCCAAAGTTCTTACTCTACACTAGTGGTAATGGTACCCAAGCCAGATGGATCATGGCGCATGTGTCCTGATTAAAGAGAGCTAAATAAGATCACCATTAAAGATAAGTTTCCTATTCTTGTCATTGATGAATTGTTAGATGAAATACATGGAGCAATTGTCTTCACAAAGTTGGATATTCATTCTAGGTATGATTAGATTCAAATGAAGGATGAAGACATTCCTAAAACAAAATTCATAACTCATGAAGGTCACTATGATTTTTTGGTCCTGCCATTTCGTCTCACAAATGCGCCATCCATATTTTAAGGTTTGATTAATTCTATTTTCAAGCCTTTCCTTAGAAAATTCATGTCGGTGTTCTTTGATTATATACTAATATATAGCAAGTCTTGGGAAGAGCATCTTTAACATGTTTACAGGGCACTATAACTACTAAAGGAGAAAGAACTGCATGCAAAACCCTCAAAATGTTTCTTTTGGATAAAGGAGGTAGAGTATTTGGGTCATATTATATCTCATGAATGTGTCAAGGTAGACCCTAACAAAATTCAAGCCAAGATGAACTAGAAGATTCCAAAAACCCTAAAGAATCTTCAAGGATTCTTAGGTCTGACAGGATAATACCGCAAACTTGTTTTAAACTATGGAAGAATATAAAATCCTCTAACAACATTACTGAAGAAAGATTCATTTTCTTGGACTCCATAGGCAACTCAAGATTTTCAACAACTCAAAGCGGCAATGTGTAAATCTCATGTTTTGGTGACACCATAATTCACAAAATCCTTTATTGTGGAATGTGATGCTTTAGGAAATGGAATTGGAGCTGTACTAATGTAAGAAGGACACCCTCTTGTCTTCAAAAGTTATCCAATCAAGGGAAAGAACTTTAAAAATCCCATTTATGAGAAGGAAATGTTAGCAATACTACATGCCTTGAAGCAATGGAACCCCTACCTTATGGGGAGACATTTTAAGGTTAAAATTGATCATGATAGCCTTAAATACTTCTTGGAACAAAGACTATCTTTAGAAGAGCAACAAAAATGGGTGACATAGATGTTGGGATATGTCTTTGAAATCATCTACAAAAAGGGGAAGCAAAATATTGTTATAGATGCACTCTGCAGGAAAGATGGGGATATTGAAGCATTACTCTATTTGATCTCGATCATCCAACCAGATTGGATAGTCGAAGAAAGGGATGAATGGAAAAATGACGAAGAAATATGGACATTCATTCAAAAGTTGCAGCAGGATCTCAGTGCCTCTAATACATTTAGCTGGAAAGATGACATGCTATGGTACAAGGATCGCCTATATCTTGGTAAGAGTTCCTAGCTCAAGCAAAAGGTACTTTTTGAATTCCACTCCTCATTGATAGGAGGGAAATCAGGCTTCTTCAAAACCTACCATAGGGTAAAGAAAGTTTTTTTTTGGGATGGTCTTAAAAATGATGTTCAAAAATTTGTGACAGAATGTTTGGTTTTCCAACGAAATAAAGTGGAAACAATTAAGACCCCGGGTCTCCTACAACCACTTCCCATTCCAAGCCAAAGATGGACAAATGTCTCTATGGATTTTATCATAGGTTTACCAAAGTCAGAAGGATAGAGTGTCATTATTGTGGTTGTTGATAGAATTACTAAATATGCACACTTCTGTGCACTACCTCACCCCTTCAAAGCAAGAATGGGCGCCAATTATTTTATGGAGATAGTCCAAAAACTACATGGTACTCCAAATATTATAGTAAGTGACAGGGATCCCATTTTCACTGGAAACTTTTGGACCGAATTATTTTCTTGTTTGGGTACTCAACTGGCTCATAGCTCATCTTATCATCCTCAGGCTGATGGAAAAATAAAGATCGTAAACAAATGTTTGGAAGGGTATCTTTGATGTTTTGCAGTTGATAAACAAACACAATGGGTTAAGTGGTTACCCTTGTAAGAATTGTGGTATAACACTTCCTTCCATACATCATCAAAAATGACCCCATTTATGGCACTTTATGGCTATCATCCACCATCCATCACATCTTCAGTAAGAGAATCATCTTAGGTTCAAGTAGTGGAATACCACACGAAGCATCAACAACAAGTTCTTCAACTCTTAAAGGACAACTTGAATCTAGAAAAAAATTGAATGAAACAACAAGAAGATGAACACCGCAGTGAATGAAGCTTTAATGTGGGGGATTGGGTGTTTTTAATACTACAACCATACAAACAGATGTCCTTGAAGAACACCAAGAAGGATAATAAATTATCACCTAAATACTACGGTCCCTACAAGGTGCTACAAAATATTGGTAGTATGGCCTACAAATTGGAACTACATGCATCTTCACGAGTCCATCCAATTTTCCATGTTTCTTGTTTGAAGAAGGTAATCGATGACAAGATACCAGTTCAAATGACATTACCAGAACTTGATGAGGAAGGAAAAACCATCTTGGATCTTGACTAAATCACTGAAATAAGAACTAGATAGCTTCAAAATCGATCAATTCCAGAGTATCTCATTAAATGGAAGAACTTACCCATGGAAGATTCAACATGGGAAGATGAGTCCTTTATACAACAACATCCAGAACTACTTAAGCATTGAGGACAACACTTTTTGAAGGGGAGGGGTATGTTAAGCCCTTAATGATGGCACATTACTCCATTTAGTGTAGTGCATTACCCCCTATATTGTGGTGCATTACATATTATTTTTGTTAGCTTAGATCTATTAATGGGTCTATTAGTTGTTATTGTACACCTTTGTCTCCTATATATAGGAAGGAGATATTCTCATTTTAGTCATCATTGTATATTGTCTTGTCTTGGGTACACAAGTACATTGTGTAAGGAGGTTCCTCCCTCGAAGAGGATTGTTATTTATCTCTGGTATTCATTATTAAGGCGTGGATTACTCTCTTTTGGTCTATTTCTGCTATTTTTATGTTATTTTTGAACTTGGTTGCATAACATTGTAAAGATCATGGAACCTATGGATGCAACACAAAAACCCTCAAATTTATAAAAATGATACAAATTAATGGATTGATTGAAATCCATATAATTATCTTGCAATGGTGAACAAATATCTGAGGGTAGAAACCCTATAGTGCATGAGGACCAACTATGATGCTTACAATGTATGTCCCAACAAATGGACTCTGAGAGTGCCAATAGGAGGTTGAAAATTCCTAAATATCTTTGAACCCAAACTATTCTCAAAACCTCATTCCCATGTAATGGTTACTTGTTATGATACCATTGATTCGGATCTTGGGGGCTGAGACCTGGGAGGATTGAATGTCGAGCGAGGAGGAGATTAAAACGACAATTTTTTTTGGATTTGATCCATAGAGTAACATAGAGAAACATAGAGTAAATAGGCCACATGGAGGGGTAAGGCTCAAATAGGGTTATTTGAGCCCCACCTCTCAAACTATACTAAGAAAGGCACTTAGAACCAACAACCCAATATCTCAAAAGAATAAGAGAAATGTAGGATTTCAAAAATAGTATCTGCTTTATTGAGAAGGCATAAAGCCTTTATATAATACCATTACAACGTGCCTTGAAGAAATATGATGGAACAAAACCATAGGCTGCAAAATACCATGGATAATGTGCCTTGAAGCCATACCATGGAACAAAACCATGGGCTACTAAATACCATGGATGGGAGAGGGTGGCCTCTCCATTTAATGATTTTATGATGAATGGAAGCGGGTGGTCTCTCCATTTAATGTTTTTATGACTTATACATCCGAATTTAGACCACATGCCCCCTAAAATTCAGATCAAGGATTGATAGAATCAAGCATGAAAACATATTGTATAGGATTGAGAGAATCTTCCTAGCCTATTAAATTTGAAAGTCCATGTAGAATTGATCGAATTGATGCATCAATTTAATATATAAAGAGACTAACAATAATATGTATAGTACATAAATAATATATGCAAGTGATGGATCTAATGTATTATCACTCAAGCAATTACCTTTTTGCAGTCAAGGGTGTAATGAGGTTTCCATATGTAGTTATTGAAAAGTGTTGGCATATGTGGGCATGAGTTCTCCAATGAATTTCCATACATCAGAAATACAAACTTTAGATGAGCTTCCTTCTAACACTGGTGAGCAAACTACCATTTCCATAAAATATATTTGGTTGACACAACTTTGTAACAAATATTTTTCATATGTGAAGTTATCTTTGTAATTAGCTTGAGAGTTTGTTGTCCTTTATTGTACAAAGAGTAGTGAGGTGTTTTACAATGCAGTATAAAGGAGATGTTGCATTTATCTCTGTGTGCGTGTTTACATACTATTGGTATTTGACTGCCCAATTCAATATGAAATATGAGGTAATCGATGTAAACATTAAATTAAAACTTAGATTAATCAAACTTATGAAAAAGAAATTTCTTGTAGGATTGGTAAAAGTCTGTGTAAATTCAAAGGAAATTTCAGCAAATGGATTAAAATTGAGCTTAATGAAATGCATGAAAAAATATTGTATCAGATTCATAGAATCAAGCATGAAAATAGATTGTACAGGATTGATAGAATCTTCCTAGCCTATTAAATTTGACAAGTTCATGTAGAAGCAATCAAATCGATGCATCGATTTAATATATACAAAGACTAACAATATATGTACAGTAGGTCAAGAATATATTCAAGCGGTGGATCGATTGTATTATCACTTAAGCAATTACCTTTTTTCGGTCAAGGGTGTAATGAAGTCGGCATATGCAGCTGTTGAAAAGTGTTGGAATCTTTGGGCATGAGTTCTCCAATGAATTTCCTTACATCATAAATGCAAACTTTAGTCGAGCTTCCTTCCAACATTGGTGAGCAAACCTCCATTTCCATAAAATATAATTGATTGACATAACTTTGTAACAAACATTTTTCATATGTGAAGCTATCCTTATAGTTAGCTTGAGAGTTTGTTGTCCTTTATTGTACAAAGAGTAGTGAGGTGTTTTATAGTCCAATATAAAGGAGATGTTGTAATTCTCTCTATGTGCTTGATATATCAAACTTTAACATTCATCTATACCGATAAATAATAAGCAAGGAAAAACAGATGTGTAAGAGAGTTAAACAAACTTAATAATTCACTGCATGTGATAAGGATAAGTGCCAAGGATAACATGTTATGTGATTTTGTTGTTCTCTAAGTTGCCTTATAATCCTACAAATTATCTCTCCAAATTGAAGCCTCAAAATTATTATTCATTTTAGGAAGATCTTCCTCAAGTACATAGCCATCTAGATCTAATGGAAACCTTATCACAACCCATTATGTGGGATAAAGTCTTCCACACCATCCACATCCATTCCTTGGGTTCAATTAGTAATAATTTCATTTTGACAAAGTCTTTTGAAGTTCTCATATACAGTGGTTTTTGAATTTACAAAGTGCAATGAGGAAGCTCACATCCTCTTCTATTTTCCAAGAAGATCTTTGAAGTTATTTTCATGTACATAGTTCCAAGTTTCCCATGTCTTTATGAATTTCAAATGGGAGACCGATGGTGTTTTTAGTAGTGTTTTTCCTAAGTAATCCCATGTACAAGAAAATACATTCAAGATTCCTATCATGAATGCAATTGAAAATCCTTTTGCTACTAGAATCTAATATTTTCCTTCGTTCTTCACTTGATATTGGTAGATTTATCTGGGAAATATGATAAGTGTAGTGTTTGTTTTAATCCCCTTATGGGTTGAAAATTGTAATATTTATATTCAACTAGAAAGAGTCTTCATTTAAGATATAAAGAGGGGTTCACCAAACCTAAATATAAAATTGAAAGAAAAGGAATGCTTTGATATTGAAGAATTTGCAATAATATCGTACACAACAAATCAAAATAAATATTCAAACATAGGTAGCCCATGACTAGGAGGTTTTTTTTTTAACATGAACCTTGAAGATAATGAATTAATAAAAAAGTTGTTCACATCCTTGATTACAAAAAAGATTGATCTGAAACCTACAAGTATCTAAAGCGACCAAAATTACTATGAAGTAGCTGAAGAGCGACTCCTTTAACATACTCCTACGCCTAAAATTGCTGCTAAAGCCCTGGAGGGGTATAACCGATAGAAAACTCCTAAAATGTAAACACAAAAATACATTCTGTTCAATAAACTGTATATGCTCCTTCTTTTTACCCTTCTTGGCTTTGACAGGCTTCTTAAACTTATTCTTAACCCCGGGATGTTGTTACTACCACTTTAAAGTTGTTCTTTCTCTACAAATTAAGACAAAGGAAAGAAATTTCCATAGGGAGGGATTACTATACAAACTAAAAGTGAAAACTAGAAAAGTCTCTATGGCCTTAGGAGCTAGTCTATGTTTGACCCAGACTTTGAGATGTTTGAACCATACATGTTGATGTATTTGTAACTTCGGAATGTATTCATCTATGTATCTTATGTCTTGTAACCCGATGTTTATTCCGGGATGTGTCTGTATTGTAATTGAGTCATGATGTCATGCCCCGATGTTTCGATCGGGAGGATCTATAATGTAAATAAGTCATGTCAAGTCATTATGGGTAACCCTCCTATTGTCTAAGGGTTAAAGTCCCCGCAGTTCTGGGGCACTAGGGTTATTAGAATCACTTAGTGAAGTTGGACCTAGTAGGGTTTTAGTCATGCCGGGAAGCAGTATAAATAGAGAGGTGATCTCTCTATTTAACTCACATCTCATACACACTCAAGTGTAGCACATAGTTGAGTGAGGAGAAGACATTGGGGCTAGATAAGAAGAAGGTTACTGATGTCGGGAGATCACTTACTGTTTTGGGCTTTTCTATTTTGGTGCTGATTCTATCTCTAAGGAAGTTGCAGGGTTTTCTCCATTTATGGTTTCCTCGAGGAAAAACACTGTGTTCATTGTTTCTTGTGTTTGATTGCTGTGCTTGTTATTCTCCCAGTTAAAGATCCTAATGATGTTAGCTTAATGTTGTAAAACTAACATGGTATTAGAGCTAACCTGAGAAGAAGACACTGTGCAGCTGTGGGAACTAGGGCTTCCTAGTTTGTGGACCTTCCTCCACATATTTTCATCAAAAGTAAGGTGGAATAACTCTCTTCCTTAGGGCGCATCTTTCTGTCGAAGCAGAATCCAATTATGAGGTTTTTCAGTTTTGGACCCGACACTACTGCCGAAAATTAGGGCTTTTCATAGAAGAGGAATTTTTCAGTGAGCCCAGGCCTGGATTGATCTCCCCCCCAAAATCAAAGTTAGGGATCAATTTCAAAGCAATTGGTTGGACAGAACTTTGGAAAAGCAAAACCCTAATTTGCTCCTGAACCAATACTGCAGGATTTTAGCTCCAAATCCAGATTTTACATCTTGACCTGGTAAGATCTAAATCTTTTGTATGTCCATTTCAGGTTCTCAGTTAAGATGTCTCATCATACCAAGCTTGATGAAAAGCTTAAGGGAGCTAATAACTTCCGAGCTTGGAAGTATAGGATCTCCTTGGTCTTGGAAGAGAATGAGTTGGACTCCTACATCAATGAGGAGATTCCAGTTCCAGAGGGAGTTGAGGCTAAGGCCTTGCATAAGAAGAAGTTAGTTATGGCAAAGAGGATCATTACTGATTCTATCAAGGATCACCTTATCCCTCAGGTGTCCTCTCTCAAGACACCTAAAGCTATGTTTGACGCCCTAACCAAATTGTTTGAAGGGAAGAACATAAACCAAAAGATGACTTTGAGAAATCAATTGAAGAATGTGAAGATCCATAATGCAGAGACCATCCAGTCTTACTTAACAAGGGTTTCTCATATCAAGGAACAATTAGAAGTAGTAGATGAAGAAGTGGAGAATGCAGAAATTGTGACGACCACCTTGAATGGTCTCCTTAGGAAATGGGACTCTTTCATTCAAGGGATCTGTGCTAGAAAGAAGTTAGTCAAGTTTAGCAGACTGTGGGAAGAATGTTCTCAAGAAGAAGCTCGGATAGCAACTCGAGAAGAGAAGATGGGAAGTGAATATCAAGCTCTCACAGTACAATCCAAGAAACCCAGATCCAGCCATCACATAAGTAAGTACTCTCATCAAAGGAATAACTCTAGAGAGCCTAGAGATAGGTCTAAGTTCATTTGCTATACATGTGATGAAAAAGGACACTTTGCTAGAGATTGTACTAAGAACAAAAGTAGCTCTCACAAGAAGAAGGGAAACAAAAGAAGACATCATGCTGATGCTGTAGAGGATGATGAACCTTCATCAGAGAGAACCAGATATGAAAGTGAAGATTCTTCAAGCGAGGATGAATATGTTTTGATTTCTGCTCTCATAGGAAACATTACTCATGGAAGTGATGATTGGGTTACAAATAGTGGGGCTTCCAAACATATGAATGGATTCAAGGAATCCTTTCTGAAACTTTCAGAACATGAATCACTTCACAAGGTGAAGCTAGGAGATGACTACCAGTATCCAATAAAAGGTAGTGGGGAATCTTCCTATAAGCTAGACTCTGGAAAGTCTATGACAATGAAGGAAGTTTTGTTTGTGCAAGGACTCAAGAAGAACCTTCTCTCCATATCAGCATTGGATGCAAAAGGAATGAGGGTTGCATTCATAGATGGTCAAGTCATCATGTGGACAAAAGGAAAGACTATTGATGATGCAATAGTGATTGGTGAACAAGAAGGAGGTTTGTACAAATTGAAGGGCCATCTAGAACAAGCCTTGGTCCATGACATAGTAGAGCCAAATGAACTTTGGCATAGAAGGCTTGCACATCTGCATTACAGAGCACTACCTCTTGCAAGCAAAGCTATTGAAGGTCTTCTAGAAATACTAGCAAAACATGATGGGGTTTGCAAAGGATGTGCAAAAGGAAAGAACACAAAGAAGACATTTCCAAGTAGCGAAAGCAAAGCAAAAGGAATCTTGGAAATCATCCACTCCGATGTATGTGGTCTTATGTCATCAAGCTCACTAAGTGGGTATGCATATTATGTTTCTTTTATTGATGATTTTTCTAGGAAAACATGGGTTTACTTCATGAAGAACAAAGACGAAGTATTCAGCAAGTTCAAGAAATTCAAAGCCTTGATCGAGAATCACACTGAAAAGAAGATCAAGACCTTTTGATAAGATAATGGCAAAGAATTCACTTCGAATGAATTCAAAGAGCTATGTAAAGAATCAGGTATTAAGAGGGAGTTGTCCACTCCTTATAATCCACAACAGAATGGGATTGTGGAATGGAAGAATAGAACTATCATGGAAGCTGCAAGAGTTATGCTTCATGATCAAGATCTTCCTATGCATCTTTGGGTAGAAGCTTCCAGAACAACGGTGTATGTACAGAACCGTACTCCACATAGAGTACTCGAGAACAAGACTCCTGAAGAAGTCTTCTCCGGCAAGAAACCAGAAGTCAGCCATCTCAGAATATTCAGCTGTCCTGTGTACATACACATTCCAAAAGAGAAGAGAAAAAAATTAGATCCTTCAGGAGAGAAGGGTATATTTGTGGGATACTCTGAAAGCTCGAAGGCTTACAGAATATATTTCCCAGGATACAGGAAGATTGATATCAGCAGGGATGTGACATTTGATGAAGACATAGCTTACAACAAATCCAGAAAGAGACCTGCTGAAGAACTTGAAGAAGCAGAAGCACCCAGAATTCATGATACAACAATGAACAAAGAAACTCAAGAAGAAGATCGAGAATTTGAAGAACCACAAAGACCTATAGATCCACCTCTGGAGAAGAATCCCCATAAGAGGAAACCTGCTTGGGTATGTGAAATTATCCAAGGTGTGGAAATATATGGGGCTCCAAAATAAAATCACAGAGAAAGAAAGAGGACCATATCCTACTCCGGGTATGTAGCTTTACTATGTGATTTCATTGATAAAGAACCTTCCAGTTATGAAGAAGCGGTAGAACGGAAAGAATGGAAGGATGCTATGATCGAAGAGTACCAATCGATCATGAAGAATGATGTTTGGGATGTTGTCCCAAGACCAGAAGGGAAGTCAGTTGTGACTTCCAAATGGATCTACAAGATCAAGCATGCTACAGATGGTAGCATTGAAAAATATAAAGAAAGATTTGTGGCTCGGGGTTTCTCTCAGAAAGAAGGAATAGATTATGGAGAAACCTTTGCACATGTATCTAGATACACTTCCATCAGATCAATACTAGCTCTGGCTGCAGTGATGAAATGGAAGATACACTAGATGGATGTCAAGACTGCTTTCTTGAATGGTGTAGTAGAAGAGGAAGTGTATGTAGAACAACCACTCAGTTTTGATAGGGAGTCTCATGTATGCAGATTGAAGAAAGCCCTGTACGGTTTGAAACAGGCACCCAAGACTTGGTACGGCAGAATTGACAGCTTTCTATCTAGTTTGGCCTTTACCAAGAGTAAAGTAGAATCCAACCTTTACTACAAGGTTGAAGATGGCAACCCAGTGATGCTCCTACTATATGTAGATGATTTGTTTGTAACAGGTATGGATGGGTTGATTGCTGATACGAAGAGAAAGCTTGTTGCCGAGTTCAAAATGAAGGACTTGGGTATGATGCATTATTTTCTAGGCATGGAGGTGTGGCAGAGTGCAGATGGAATCTTCCTTGGACAAGAGAAGTATGCAGTAGATATTCTGAAGAGGTTTGGGATGATGGACTGCAAAGCCATGGCCACACCTATGGCATCGAACCTGAAGCTATTGAGTGATGCTTCATCAGAGTCGGTTGATGCTACGATGTATCGTTAGATGATTGGGTCCTTGATGTACCTGAAGAACACGAGACCAAACATTTGCTTTGCTATGAACACCTTGAGCCAGTTCTTGACAGATACGAGAAATGTTCACTTGATTGCTGCAAAGCATATTCTGCGGTACCTGAGGGGTAAAATTGATTATGGGCTCAAGTACGAGGTGAATCAGAAGATTAACCTGGAGGGTTATGTTGATTCAGATTGGGTAGGCAGTGCCATCGATAGGAAGAGCACTTTACGGTGCTTCTTCAGTATGGGATCAAGTGTGATCTCTTGGTTTAGCAGGAAGTAATCCTGTGTGGCACTGAGTACAATTGAAGCAAAGTATGTCACAACTTGTTCAGCTAGTTGTGAGGCAGTATGGCTGAGGAAGCTACTGTCTGATATATTTGATCTCCAGTTGGATGCTACTTATATACATTGTGACAGTTAGAGTTGCGTGAAGTTTTCAGAGAATCCAGTGTTCCATGACAAGTCGAAGCATATAGAGATCAAGTATGACTATATCAAGGATATGGTGCATAGGGGAGCAATGAAGCTCCAGTATGTTGCAATGGAAGATCAGATAGCTGATGTATTGATGAAGCCATTGGCTAGGGTGAAGTTTAAGTACTTCAGGGACAAGTTTGGTGTTCTCTAGATCGAGGTTCCCTCCAAAGGGAAGTGATGAGTCCATGAGCCATTCTGACATGGGAGAGGATTAAGTTCCTTCCATGGTCAGATGTAAGGGCTAAGCTATTCTATCATGGTGAGAGGATTTGGTTCCTTACATGTTAGATATGAGAGCTGAGCCATTCTGATGCAACTGTAGGATTGGTTCCTAAGTGATCAGATATGAATGTTGTTGCCATTCTGGGAATGGAGGTGCCTGGTCAATTACCAAGAAAACTCAGTCTAGGACTGAGAATCCATTTTGATGTGAGAGAGGGAGTGTTCCCACTTGATCAGATGTAAGGGCTGAACAATTCTATCATGGCTAAAGGATTAAGTTCCTCCCATGTCAGATGTGAGTGTTGTCCATTCTGATGAGTAGTTCAGATGTAAGGGCAATTGCCATTCTGGGAATGGAGGCACCTAGTCAGTTACCAGGTAGCTCAGTTTGGGACTGGGGGCCATTTTGATGCGATGATAGGATTAGTTCCTTCATGATTAGATTTGAGTGCACGCCCTTTCGATGTGATGTGTTTACACATGGTCGAATGTAAGTGTAGAGCCTTTCTAACAGGATGAGGTTGGATATAAGTGCTGAGCCATTCTGGCGTGATGTGTTTACACATGGTAAGATGTGAGTGCTGGGCCTTTCTGAAAAGATGAGGTAAGATGTGAATGCTGGGCGTACCTTTCTGACAAGATGAGGTTAGATGTAAGAGTTGGGCGGGCCATTATGACTTAAGTGTCAGATATAAGCACTGGTGAAGACCTACATGAAGGGTAGGCCTATATGATTGACTCTGTAGAACTTCCTGTGACAAGAAGAATCGAGATAACACCATTATGAGATAGCATGTGATGATGATCCAGACTTGATGATGATCTAGATGTGGTGATACAGACTTGATGACGATCCAGATCAAGTGATGATCCAGTTGTGATGATGATCCAGACTTGATGATGATCTAGATCAAGTGATGATCCGGATGTGATGATGATCCAGACTTGATGACGATCCAGATTGAGTGATGATCCAGATGTGATGATGATCCAACAGTGATGAGCCAGTTGTCATGATGATGCAGATCCCGTGATGAAGAAGACTTGAAGAAGAAGGTGACTTGAAGACAAATAAGACTTGAAGATGAAGAAGACTTGAAGATGAAGATGACGAGATGATCCAGTTGATGCAGAGAAGAAGACCAGTGCTGAAAATTGTGTCAAAAAGAATACCTTCCTAGTTAAGAGGGAGTGTTGATGTATTTGTAACTTCAGAATGTATTCATCTATGTATCTTATGTCTTGTAACTCGATGTTTATTCCAGGATGTGTCTATAATGTAATTGAGTCATGATGTCATGCCCCGATGTTCTGATTGGGAGGATCTATAATGTAAACAAGTCATGTCAAGTCATTGTGGGTAACCCTCCTATTGTCTAAGGGTTAAAGTCCCCGTAGTTCTGGGGCACTAGGGTTCTTAGACTCAATTAGTGAAGTCGGCCTTAGTATGGTTTTAGTCATGCTGAGAAGTAGTATAAATAGAGAGGTGATCTCTATATTTAACACACATCTCATACACACTCAAGTGTAGTGCATAGTTGAGTGAGGAGAAGACACTTGGGCTAGATAAGAAGAAGGTTACTGCTGTCGGGAGATCACTTACTGTTTTGGGCTTTTCTATTTTGGTGCTGATTCTATCTCTGAGGAAGTTGTGGGGTTTTCTCCATTTATGGTTTCCCCGAGGAAAAACATTGTGTTCATTGTCTCTTGTGTTTGATTGTTGTGCTTGTTATTCTCTCAGTTAAAGATCCTAATGATGCTAGCTTAATGTTGAAAAACTAACAATACATAGATATGGTCCCAAAGCTACTACCAAATGAGATTGATTGAGCTATTGATGAAATACATGGCTTAGAGAAAGCACAATGTTTCAGTAGAACAAATCTTACATAAGTTTCTCTCATTCACTTCTTTTGGTTAATAAATTTGCTTCTCTTTTTTGTTGGGGGAGGCGGGGGGAGTTCTNAAAGCACAATGTTTCAGTAGAACAAATCTTACATAAGTTTCTCTCATTCACTTCTTTTGGTTAATAAATTTGCTTCTCTTTTTTGTTGGGGGAGGCGGGGGTAGTTCTAAATACTATCAGGGAACTAAAGTAGAATTTATTCTTTATGAACTATGACATTTTATGATATTTATCCATTTGATCATTGTAGTATCGCTATCTTTATTGCTTATTCCATTGGATCACCTGCGGATGATATGTGAAGTGAGTTGCTCAGAAGAAGAGATATGAATCTTCAGGAAGAAATCAAACATCAAACTGTAATAATTGAATCAACCTCAATATTCAAACATGGGAATAATGTTAACTATAATCATTCACTCTACCTCGTAATTCCATTAACAGAGCTACTGCTTTGCTCAATATCCTTCCTGGGTCAAAAGCCCACAGCATACCTTCATATTTAGACCCACAACTCATTGATGAACCCATTGGAATTCCAACCCGAGCAATATTGAGATCCAAACTTGTTCTGTAGCCATTATCTCACTTACTGTCCCTTTAAATTCAATAACCAATGCAATATCCCATGCCAACATATAGATATAGTGGATGTAAGAGAGGATAGGGTCGGGGCCAATTTTGAATTTTTTAGTAGTCGAGTTAGTAGATATTTTTGTTAAATATATAGTTTCATATCCTTAGCTATCATCTTTCTAGTTAGCGCCACTCCAATTAATGCAAGAAACACACAATAGTGTTAATTAATATCTCGATGGATTAATGTGAGTGTTTGTTCACTCTAGTTATGAATAATGCAATGAATCGACCACGTCATGAAGTTGGATATTGGTTTGCCACAATGAAATATTCTACATTCTTTTGTTTACTTATTCAGGTAAAGATAGAATATCCTCCTAAGTTATCCAAACCACTTTCGATGATAAACTCCGATTAGCTTTCCCGATTGGGTAAGGTGATTGCAGCGTTTGTTAAATAAATAGGAGAATTATTTATAAATAGCATGGCATGGCATAGATAATGACAGTGTGGCATAGATAAACAAAATTGTAGAGAGAATTCTCAAGTTCAATTGCTGAGACACAATTCTATTTTCCTTCCTCTTTCACAAAAACAGGCCATGGATAGTTATTGGAAGCATCGCCCTTGACATAACTGAAAAATGCTCCTTCATTTTTATTGAAGAACCCTTGGATGGAAAAGTAGTGAATGGATACACAAGTTCAAAGGATGAAAGGGATCCATTATTTGCATCAAACGCCTCCTCCACAAACCAATTTGGATTGAATAGGACCACATGACTTGCGATAGCCTCTTTTCACATAAGATCAATCGAAGGAAGTTGTAGAATCCCCGGTGTCACAAAGAACAACACATATGAATCTTCAAAAAACCCTAATTCCATGTCTGGATCAGAAATATCTAATTTCTTTCACATAATCATTTTTTTTTAATTTGAGTTTTTTTTTGTAAGTCAAGTATTTACATTATATTAAACAGAAGATCCTTACAAAATAGGTTACATAGTTGATAAATACATACTAATTATCCATCCCTTTCTACCACCTTGCCAACATAAGGAGATTGCTGCTTGAAAAATGTAGCCTTGCCCCCAAGTTACATTTTTCATAAGAGAGCCCAACCTGACTTTCCCCTCCCACATACTCAAAACCCATAAACCCAAACATGCTATTGCACGCTACATTAAAGACCAGTTCATCATCCCAACAATACAGACACATAGCACCGACATAATCATACTCCATAACCCCATAATTGCATATAAAAGATCTAGAAAAATGACAAACCAAAATTCCATCTGTGCCAACACAAAAAAACCTTGGCCATCTAGAAAGCCAGTAGGTCCAAGATCCTAGCATCATATCACACTTTTACAAACATCGTTGTCACTGATACCACAGACCAATTGATTAAGTAAGCCGATGCGATACAGAGAACTAGAAAGGAGCAAATTAACATCTTTATAAGCAGGCCTCTACCTATACATTGCATCATATGGACATAAAGGAAATTTAAAAAGAATGATGACACTAGAGATCCCATCAAAATGGGAGAAGCAGAAGTAAACACTTTGAAAGGGTAGACCACTTTCCACAACAACCATCTTATAATAAGATATAAGATAAGTCACGACCGCCTCTAGGAATATTACCAGGGAAATTGGACTTCACCTCTCCAAGCATAGAAGAAGGTGGGAATTGGAAAGCCAAACAAGAAGTCAGAAAATCCATTTTGGCCTCAATACTATCCACTTTGGCCTCAATTCACTAGACTGAGGTCGATATGGATGCCTTCTAGGGGTCCAGAGATGAACCATCTGATTGCTCAGAGTGATGATCCCAGGTTTCCCGACCAACCAGGTTTTTCATAACCCAAAAAAAAGCTACCATCTTTTCGTAAAAACTGACGCGACCCACCGTGTGACCAGGATCCAAAATCCATTATTCAACCTTTTTTCTTTCCTCTTTTTGTTTCTGATTATCAAGTTCTTCCCATAAGCTTTTCTCCATAGCACTGATATGGTTCTGAATGTCCTCCGGTAATTCTAGTTCGAACATACAAGACTCCCACAGAGCTTTTTGTTGAGCCCGAGAAGCCGAATCCTGGAGATCAGGATGAAAAGCTGACCTCTTACCTCTGCTTTTATCCCCCACCATTTTTGACCAAATAATACCTTTCGACACTCTCAGAAAAAATTGAGAGGTAACAAGAGGTAAGACACACAATTTCCCACTATTGTCTATCTCGCCACCTTGCATCATGATATATAGCCACAACCTGACCCGCGTCATGATGATGCCATTCTTTACAATGATCATAATAGTCTCATCCTCAAATCGTGGATCTCTCTTACTATTAACAGACATCACCTTACCTCCTACGATCATCATAAACAGACGTACCTTCCACTGTCGGAAGCACAAAAACATATTCACAGGCCATCGCATATTAATACACCTCCTGGTCATAAAAGTGAATCAAAGATCGCATCCAAAAGGCGCCATGTGCTAGAGAGATTTCATTCCAACACTATAGCTGTTCCTACCCTCCATCTGGAAACAAGTTCCATCAGTCCTAATTAAATCTTTACACTGGGCTCAAACTGTCAAGTCGGGAATCATGTTTCAGTCACTAGCCCTGACCATCTTACACATCCCCACCCCCAAGTTAGCCAAAATATCCACCACTTTATTACCATTTCATCTTACATGAGAGGAGCAAACCGCGAAGCCATTAATGAGGAGAGTACGGAGAGAATCAACATGGATTTCCAAATTCCAAGATGAAGACACCTTAGCACTTAGAGCCATTATGTAGTTTGGTAGCTAGGAAAATGATCACTTGAGAGTTGCCTTCCGCAATAATCAGCATTCGAAAATTCGCCAGGACCCCGCCAAGCCCTTGAAGCAATCCCTCAATCTCTGCTGCCTTATTGGTCTCATTGCCCAGAAAGACGTAACCAAAACCAACCATTTCATCGGTTGAATTGAGAATAATAAATCCATACCCTGCCTTACCAGGGTTTCCCTTAGAAGCTCCATCGAAATTTAACTTCAAGAAACCCAACGACGGTGGGTTCCAATGATCTGGGCTTTGAGTAATTGACAATCGCTTAAGGTTTGTTGATAAAACAGTCTCAAAGCTCTTCAATTCCCAGTTAATCAATATCTAACTTTAGATACCAGATAGCTCCTTATCCTTCTCTGACCAACTACCCAGAAGAATGGTATCCTTTATTTTGGCCGCCATGCGGTCCCAAACTCTAGAAGTTTGTGAAGCCTTGGTGCAAAAAATTCTGGCATTTCTCTCATTCTAGATTACCCAAATCAAGAAATTGGGAAATATTTCCCAAAGACGGTTCAAGATGTTATCGAGGAAAGGTTTTTTGGGCCAGTGAATCAAAGTACCTATCGGGTTTTGACATATTCTAACATAACGACGAAAAAACATTGCTCCTCAGTCCCAGAGCTTAGAAAAAAACTTACATGCGTCCAGAAGATGCGACGTCATTTCCTCCTCCTGCTCACACAGTGGAAACTGGTAAGGGCCTTACATTCCACGTGTTAAGATTCTATTATGCATTACTAGCCAACAAAAAGTAGTAATTTTAGGCCATAGCTTCCTGCCCCAAAGGTTGCTCCAAGTTTTGTCATCTGGGTTCATATTATTGCATATTAGCATGTTGTAGGCCTCTTTGAGGGAAAAAACCCCTTTCGGATTGTATCCCCAGCCCCAATATTTCCAGCGGGGGGATTTGTTGCCAAGCGTCCTCCCAAATCCGAGTCATTTGACCATTTTGGATGTCTAAAAAACAGTGTTGTTGAACCAAGTTGCGCCTTTCCTAGGCCATTTTCCAAATATGAGAACCTAGTTTCTCCTCTGAAAACCAGATTTATTCTCGGATATCCTAGCCAGAAGCATATTTATCAAACCATAGTTTGTCCCATGGCTCCTGGGAATGGGTTAGCCATCTCCACCAAAGTTTAGCTCCCGTAATTAAGCTGGCAATTTTAGGATCACGAAGCCCCAACCATCCTTGCAATTTAGGTTTACAAACAATATCCCATTTTACCAGAGCCCATTTGTGAGAGTCGTGAGAGCCACTCCAAAGGAATTTCCTCTGAATATTATGAATATCATGAAGGACGGACTTAGTGGCCATCATTGTGGAGAACAAGTATGTTGGCATAGCTTGGAGAACAGATTTGGCCAAAACTAGACGACCCGAAAAATTCAAGAGTCTCAGAGTCCAATTACCCAACCGTTTCTTAATTTTATCTAGTGATTCAGATCATGATCCTTTTTTTGAAGTAGAATTAATTAGAGGAGTTCCCAAGAATTTGGATGGGATATTACTCTCTGGAAATCCTAGAATGCAAGTAATATTACGACGAGTAATGCTAAGAGTATTAAAAATGAATACCTGTGACTTTTGAGCATTAACTTCTAATCTCAAGGCTTGGCCAAATTGATCCAAACATTCTTTAAAAATCGCAGTTTCTTGCACTGATGGGTATCCCATCATCATTGTATCATCAACAAATTGATGGTGAGAGTGATTGACCCCTTCATTAGTACCTCAAAGACCTCTAATAGAGTTGTTCTCCCTAAGAGCGGAAATATATCTTCCTAAACCTTCTGCCATGAGAATAAACAGAAAGGGAGACAACAAATCTCCTTGACAAATACCACGGGAAGGTTTAATGATCCCCAATGGAACCCCATTTATCAGAATGGAGAAGAAAGTCGAGGAAACAAGTTGCATAATCTAGTTAACCCAGTTCTGGCTAAACCCAAAGGCTTCCAACATTTTCCTTATAAATTTCCAGTTTAATTTATCATAGGCTTCAGCAATATCCAGTTTAACTAGCATACCAAGCAATTTTTTGCTTTTGATACAATGCAATATTTCATGAACCAGAATAATCCCATCCGATATCTGCCTCCCTTCCACAAAACCAGACTGTTCCGGAGAAATCAAAGAAGGTAAAATAGGTTTCAATCGATTAGCAATGACCTTAGTAATGATTTTGTAAATGAATTTACATAGTTTGGTCGGTTTGAATTTGTCAGGAGTATCATCACCCTCACATTTGGGAATCAGGTTTAGAAAGGTAGCATTCATAGCAGGTAGGATGCGACGATAAATCCTAGATTGTTCCACAATTTCCCAAACATCCATCTTTACCATCTCCCAAAAATGATGAAAAAAATTAACAGTAAAACCATCAGGTCTCGGTGAGGTTCCTTTCTTCATCTGAAAAACAACATCCTGGACCTCTTGAGGAGTAATAGATTTTATTAATAGCTGGTTCTTTTCCTTCGATACCAGGGAAGGAATCCTGTTGGTAATGACTTCAATTTCCTCCAAGCGGTTTCGTCTTGGGTCTGTTAAAATATCAGAAAAGTGAGCATTTAGGATGTTCTCAATGTCTTCTCGGGCTTCCACTTTTTCCCCTACAACATTTTTAATCGAATAGATTTTTTTTTGAAATCTATTCTGAATTACAGAGTGGTGAAAGAATTTGGTGTTCTTTTCTCCTTCAAGAAGCCATTTAATTCGAGATTTTCGCCACCACAGAAGTTCCTCCTGTTTCTCCCATTCTTCAAGCTAAGCTTCCGCAATATTTTCTTCCTTGAGTAAGGCCTAAGAGTAGCCTTCATTAATCCCTTTAGTCTGGATCTCGTGAAGACGAATTTCCAGGAGACTTTTTTTCGCAAAAAATGTTCCTGAACTCTTCCTTGTCCCATTTCTTGATTTTGGACTTCAGAGCCTTTAGATTTTGCTAGAATGAAAACATATTAATCGCCTGGTTTGAATGCATTTCAGCCCACCATGAATTGATATTTCCCTCAAAATCTGGATTAGCCAACCAGAATTTCTCAAAACGAAAGGGTTTCTTAAATTGAGATCCTAATCCACTCCACATGAGTTCAATTGGCCAATGGTCAGAACCCCTTCTCGAGAGTGTAGCACAATGAATTTCACTTCCCAGGTTAATGATAGATTTCGAGACTAAGAACCAGTCTATTGTGGGGGAAATATGGCGGTCCCCTATTCTTTTGTTATTCCTGGTAAGCCATCCCTCCCCTGGAGTAATGTCTACTAGGCCCAGATATTCAATGGTATCTCTAAAAAGATTACATTCCTCCTCCAGGCATCGACGCCCACCCTTTTTTTCCTCTAAGGAAGTGATGAGATTGAAATATCCTCCAACCACCCAGTTCTCAGATGGAAGATGAGCCCTCAGGTTGATAAGAGATTTAAGAAAACTACGCTTATCCACAGCTTTTTGAGGGCCATAGACATTCGTAAGTAAACCAGAAATGGGGAAACCAACTACCTTGAAGATAGACGAAATTGAGTTGCAGGTTCCTTGAAAATCACACAGGGACACCTGAGTTAGATCCCATAGAATGCATAAACCACCAGAAGAACCTCTTGAATCAATACCTAGACTTTCACATCTCACCCATATTTTACCCCTACGATCCTGAATATAATTAGTCAAACATTTGGTTTCTTGTAAGAAGACAATTGCCGGATTAGCCATCTTAATATTTTGACGCAGAATTTTCATTTTTCTCAGGCTGTTAATGCCTCGAGTATTCCAAGATAGGATTTTCATTAAGGAAATTTTGGTTACAGACCAAGAGCATCTTGGATTGTCGGGTATTGGCCCAATTCAACCAACCTCCTCCCTACATCTACAACCCTCTGTTTATTTTATTTACGACCTGGTTTTCGCCCACAGTCTTCAACTATTTTTTTTCTTTCTTTAAAAGATCCTAAGTTAATACCTAAAGAGGTAGAGGATTTAGCTTTCAAGATAGCTTTAAGAAGACACACCTGTTCTTGGGGAACATAGTCCTTATATTTCTCAGAACAGGCTCTTTCAATCCCTTCAAGATCCAACTCATCGATATCCATATCTTCAATTTCATCTAGCACTTCCTTCTGCTGAAAAATATCCATATCCTCAACATCTTTTCCCAAATATTTTCACATGTTCCCTTCAACAAGGTTGTTTGTTTGCTCTTGAACTGTGGGCCGATTCAAGGTAGGCATCCCAATCGCCGAACTAGAAGGGAAATCCTTCTAGTTTCTTTGTTCCGATGAATCTTCCTCTTGGTTAACCAAAATCTCGCAGGTATTAGAGTTATTCATTTTCTTGAAGCTATCTTGATGTTCTTGCTTCTTATGTCCTCTTTTGCGAGACGCAACTTTGATGAAACCTGGATCCGTTGGATCGCTTTCCTTCCCAAACTTCTTTTTAGGATGATTCAAAGGACATTCCCAGAATAGGTGACCATATTCATGGCATCGACGACAACGAAAAGGGACTTGTTCATAGTCCAAATTTTGAACCCAGTCTTCATCCTCCCAAATCATCTTGACGGCTTCCGCCAGACCCTGAGAGAGATCCATATAGATATAGATATGGGCATAATCAGTGTAGCGTTGGGTCTTTGTTTTCTCATAAATTTTGATAAAAGTACCTAAACAGTTCCCCAATTCTTCCAGAATTTTAGCATCCCAGTATTCCTGCGGGAGAGATTACAACCTAATCCATACCGGCGCTATTCTCATATCCTCTTTTTCCGGACTAAATTTTTATTTCCATGGTTGTAAAAAGAGGCCCGTAGAGTAGTAAAAATATGGTCCATGATCTATGATCCAGTTCATATCCTCTAAACTGATAAAAGAGACTATGAAGAAACTTTTTGATCCCAAATGAAGATCGAAATGTCCTTTACGTTTCCAAGAAGAGTTAATCCACCAAATCTAAGCTTTCTCAAACGGTTGTAGACCAATGAATTTCCCAATTAAAGCATGATTCGACATGTATTATATTTTTCCCATAAGAGTTGACGACTTAACCACCATGGATGGTATCACTATTGCTTTTTGTAAGCATTGTCTAGGTTTACGATCTTGACAACGAGGGCTAGAAAAATATCGAAATGCTAAACTGATTGGAATTTCCCCAATATTTAGATCGCCCTCATCAGGGGGACGGGAGTTAGATGCCCCCCCCCCCCATCTGAAGCCATTGATGAATCCCAAACCTCACCCTCCTGCAGTAATCTCCAAAAGCACCGCCCTCCTCACTTCTTGGAGCTCCTGCTTCAACTCTTCAAATAAACTTAATATTTAATCCAAAACACATTGTCTCATTTTTTTTTAACTCGAGATACCCAAATCCCTTATTGAAGAATTTCCCCTTCTTTTTCTTTGAAAACCCACCAAGAATCTCAGCAACTAGAGAGGCGAGAGCAAGTGAGTAGGTGGTGGGTTCAAGTCTCGCCTCTCTCTCTCTCTCTCTCTTCTCTCTCTCTCTCTCTCTATATATATATATATCAATTTGCTACTCATGCACAAATATGTAAACTTCTTACCAGAGAAATATAAGCAAGAATCTCTCTCTCTCTCTATCAATTTGCTACTCATGCATAGATCTGTAAACTTCTTACCAGAGAAATATAAGCAAGAATCAAAACGACGATAAATGGGAAATAATTTAGTACCTTGATGCAATGTGTTGCAACCCAGTGCACTACCATAGGAAACATATATTGGAAAGTACCTCCTCTAGATGTCGAACTTGGGAATAGAATCGAAATATGGGAAGAAAAAAAATAGGGTTTCAAGTAGTATAGGGTTTAGATCTATATATATCATCCAAATAATCCCCCCCAATAGGCCTTTATATCAATATCCTCCTTAACTTCATCCTCACCCTCTACATAAAAAAACACTCCTTTCAATAAAAAAAAAGGGCAGGATATTGTAATGAAGGACCCATAGTATTAAACTAATTATTATTATTATTAGTAGTAGTAGTAGTAGCAGCAGCATTATTATTATATTGCATGACCGTGAAATCAAATCAAATTAAAATTATTATTATTATATAATATGCAAATATATTAAATATATAATTATTATAATGTATTAGTATTACACAATATATTAAGTATATATAATATGGAATTAACTGAAGGGGAAAATAAATTAAAAAAAAAAGAAAAATAAATAAAAGATTTTTAAAGGGGGAATTTATGAATGGAGAAAATGGGATTAAATTAAAAATTAGGATTGGGATAGGTTATAAAGGGAATATATAAAATGAGTATTTTTGGAAAGGGAAAAGGAATGAGGATTTTTGAAAAGGGAAAAAGAAAATAGGCTATTTACGAAAGAAGCGGTTTTTTTTCTCGAAATAGGGGTCATTGGCGCTTCCGAATGTAGGGAAATAGTCAAGGGCAGAATTTTCAACTTTTTGAGCTTAGACGAAGTACCAATAATGATGGACGGTTGCAACTTTCAAATTTAATGGAGGATGAAAAATTAACAATTTTTGGCTATCATGACTCAAAATAAATAAAATTGCCAAAACTTTGACAAACTACATAAAAGGCCAAACAGTGACAGTTTTCGTCAAATGAAACATGGACATGACTAGAGTGACAAGATGAACCCAATGGTATAACAATAATGATATTATGATTTTTATAGCGAGAAACGACTAACTCCATGGCACAACTCAACATGACACATGTCGACACATAAGATGAAACTTGACAAGTGTGTCGAAGGGTGCATACGAAAGCGAAAATAACAAAACAAGGTATGGACATGACAAGCACATTGCCCTAGATATGACGGTACATACATAATGGCATTGTGACAAGGTTTCATAGGTTCTTATTTGGCTAACCATTTCATACCAGTGATTAACAATGCTCCCCAGACAAATTGTATTTGGGGATTAAAATAGACAATAAAAAAAAATATGAAGCAAATCTTGTTGAAGAAGACAGAATTATCCATTGTTCAAACGATAGATAATTGAAATTTTGGAACTAAAATATTAACGTTTCATAATTTTTAACAATGGACATCATATATAATTATTAACTTAGACTATTTAGTCATATTTTTTATCCCATAACTAAATTAGTCTTATTTTTTATCCCATGACTAAATTAGTCATTTATTTTAGTCATTTTTAGTTTTGATCACTTAAAATTGTTTAAATTTGGTCATATTTCACTTAAAAACATTGTAGTGACCAACGCTTTTGGTTGTTTGGTCATTTTTTTTCAGTTGGTGACCAACTTTTTTTGCCTTGTCATTTATCACACTTTTTTCTACTAGTGTTAGTTCAGTAAAATGCAAGCCTAAGTTCTATCCATGACTATTTTTAAGTGGTTTAAACTGGAGAAGGTATTTTTTCCTCCCACATTTTTATACAAGTACATAGTTTCTTATTGAGTCATAAAAGTATTTTTTTATACAAAAAGGCTATACTTTGTATTAATGTTTACTCTGAATAAGTGTTTAGAGGATCTTCTTAAAATACATGCAAATCACTCTTATTAAATTATCATTGTAAATTAATTTGGTATTATGATAGCTATATATTTTGGGAAGTGTTTCTAAGTGTTATTTTTTCATAATTAACCTCCATAAGAAAATTTGTGAGTTAGATATCAACATAACATTATAAATATTGAATGAGTGACATGAGCACATATGAGTATGCTTAAGGTTAGCTGGCATGACAGACATAGATTAGAACCTTTTAGGCATGCATTTACATTACATGAAAGACATTTCTTAAGCTTTTATATAGACAATTATGATAAATTACAAGTATTTTTTTTAATTGAGAAATTTAATCTCTCTTCTAATGCCATCGTTGGTTTTTTGTGGATTTTGCAATGTAACTCATCAATGGATCATTCAAACCAACCAACACAAGAAAATATTCATTAAAAAAGAGGTTGACGAAAGGAAGTAGATTTGTCTAATGTTCCAATTTTGGAACCACATAACAATGCCATTTAATTCACTCATGTTGGAGGTAAAAAAAGTTGTTATCCATGTTTCCCGTTAACAACATGAATGGTTTATGGATTAGAACTCCATACCACAAAATGAAACTCCGTGTTTCCCTCAATTGGAAGACAACCATGCAACAGATGTTGAAAATCAATGACCTCTATGTAAGCAATGCATAACAAACAACATAGACAACCTTTGTCTCCAATTATGGTTGAAGGGAATGGTAATGTACAAGATGGGAATATTTACCACAAAATTAAATCTATTTCACGGAATGTAGTCCCAAATGATCAATTTTTTATGTTGCTACCATTACATATAACTCTTATCAGCATATAGAAGGTTGTATTTCTCAACAACCTACGTAACCTTTTTCTCCAATTACAGTTGAAGTGAATGCTAATGTTCAACATAAGACTCCTTACCACAAAATTAACTCTATTTCATATAATATGGTCCCAAATGTCCCTCAAAGATCAATTGATGATGATGTTTCCATTACAAATAACTCTACTCAAAGTATGTTGTGTTGCTCAACAACCTAGGCATCCTTTGTCTCCAATTACAGTTGAAGGGAATGAAAATGTAGTCATACCGAATGGACAACAATTTGAACATGCATCCCTTAAGAAGTTGGATGCAACTAGAATTTTTGAAATAGTTGAAAACCTTCCAGGAACAATTGGATAGAAATGCAAATGCAATTGGAAGTCACAAAAAATTGAAAGAACTGCACTAGATGAACAAATGGATAAAAATGCACCTACAAAAAATCAAAATGATATATATGTACAAGATTTAGTAGAAATTCTTGAAGAGTTTTCAATAGATCAAACTATGCATGCTACAAGAAGGTTAGTAGGAAACCACCTAAGGACATTCTTACTGGGTCTTAAGAAGTGGTCAGGATGGTATAACCGAAGAATAAATGAGGGGAAGAATTTTTTTAAGGAAATTGGTAGATGTTTCTCTCGGAATCATTCCAAGATGTAGATGAAAATGATATTATTGTTGGAATTGTGTACTTATTGAGCAAAAACTATAGTGAAGATTCTAAAATGGAGGCTGTTCTTCAACACCTAGATTGAGTGCTTACTAAACTTAGATCAATTGGTATGCAAAGGATCCGTAATGATTTTATGCCTAGGAGCATGGATTCAGTATTTATTAAATCAAGCATGATTCATAAGGATTTTCAATGTATGGAGTGGATTGAAAATCATGGTGTATTGAAGGGGGTTAATTCGACTTCAGTTTCCAAGGAAATGAAAAAGTGTAGCAAAGAAGTTGAGGATATTGATAATGGTTGGGAGAGAACTGATGGTTTCACATGTGGAGTTACAATGAAGCAAGTAAATGCATATGCTTCCTTTATGGTCATGTCATATGAAAATAGGATTGGAAGTACATTCATTGAACTTTCTTTCAGACTTGGTATTGATTCTCATGTATATTATGATCGAGGTGGGTATATGAGATATTATTTGAGTTTCTAGAAGATAGTGGTTTGATGTATTGTGTAAATTTTAGAAAATGGGATAGAAATGAAGAATATAAGGAAGTTCTAGAACATGATGTTGATCCTATAAATGAAGAGAACTTAATGAAACAATTATATAGGATTTCATAGGATGAGAATCTAATGGCAGATGGAAGGGGAGTGAAAGTGAAATTGTTTGAGTGGCATGATCTAGTGGTCATATGTAGTTTAGAATGTAGTAATAATGTTTCTCCAATAGGAAAATTTATTTTCCTTAGTACTTATGCCATAAAAATTCTATACACATGGTTACAAAGGAAATCAAAATCCAATATGGGGATATTATTTGTAGTATTTCCAAGTTCTATGCAATGCCACCAAACTTGCTCCTAATAAGTTACACAGATTTATTAGAAGTTTACATTTATGTTGGTATCTTGCCATTACTTTCTCAATCTTACTTTATTTTAAAACATTAGGTGTTGAATCCTACTTTGTAACAAAGCAAAGGATAGGAAGAAAAGTTGGATGAGTGTATTCCAGACATTCAAGTAGCCTTATTTGGTAAAAATTCAATATTATCAATAATTATCCCATGAATAGAAAACATTATGAAAATGTACATGCTTTCATAATTAATTCTTAATTATAAATTAAAATTATTATTATTTAATTAATTCTTGCATACTGTGAAACATGTGCTTCCAATTACAATTGACTCTTGACTCAATGTCCAATCTTGTATATTGTGCTTGTCATGTTGGAATTATAACTATTTTGAATATGTTTCATGAAATTCAAAGAATTACACATGCCATATGACAATGTTCATCCAAATAGAGGGATTGAGAAGACAAAATCTGTTCAAATTTGGGAGGAGATGGAGAAAATTGGGGTTGTATGTAAGCCTGGGGAACCACACCATCATAAAATCCAAGAGTACAATGATCTTAACTATGGGAAATCATATGGATCGAAATTAGACAAGATGCTCATTTGGCATGAGGGAGTATTAAAGGTTAAATAATTATGTTAGCATATCCAATATTTTTAATATGTGTTTTGACTAATAATCATAACTGATGATTTTATGATGGCATAAGAGTGAAATTGGCTCTCTGTTTTGAGCAATTTTTATAGAATATTAAGTAACTAATCATGTACACTTCTGGATTGGTGTTCTTATAGTTAATTGAAGGCCCACCATATGAAGAAAAATATAAAATAATTTGGTGAGGACGTGGAAGTGCTATAAATAATTCCACATGTTGCAATTTCAAGGGTGTAGAGGGGATGATAATTATGCATATGAGGAAAGGTACTCCAATTTATATTAAGTTCATAACGTTATGTATTGAAGCATCGTGGTATTATTTAATTCATGATAAAAAATAGATCCTCTATCATTTCAGGATTGGCTTCATTTTTAGTGAGTGGCTTTGGTTGTGTTTTTGTTATTTAGGAGATGAGATGGTTCCTTATATGCTTGTCCAAGGGGGCCATGCTCTTCAAATGATTAGGGTTGTTCATCCTTATAATTTAGGATGATTAAGGAATGAATTATTGGAGTGTAAGAATAGGGAAATACAAATACTAAATAGTAACCAAGGAGGAGGAAGAGGATTTGCTAAGGAGTATAGAAACACATTTGATCATCACAAAATGTGTCTTGTAAATGAGATACAATCTCATTTTTTCAATATTGTTATGAGGCCAAAAGGTAATTTCCAAAAATTTAAAGAAAGAAGATTATTTCCTTCTGTTAGAATAATCCGTCGGGATTATTGTAAATAAATAATAAATAGGAATATGAATAGATAGGAAGGTGAAAAGGTTGGTTCTCAACCGCCATTGTAATGTATAAATATTTGCTTTGGTAAGGGAATAATAATCAATTGGGAGTTATTACCAACAAGTGGTATCAGAGTGCTGCCATAACTCCTGCCTATTGCCAGTCTGCTCATTCATCTGCCCTTTCCTCAGCCTGCAGATTGCATGCATTGGTGCATGCGCTGGCTGTTCTAACGCTCCGCTCAGCCCCATCCATCCTCTGCGTGATGTGATAATTCCTGTGAGTGGCCTGCCTATTGATTATTCCCTTGATGTTCCTTGCAATGTCTTTGCTACGACATCCAAGTTTAAACTGCGAGCTGTGATATCAACTAATTGGTGGAGTTTAATTGGTAAGCCGTTCAGTGTAGAAGCTGTGTGTTTTCTCTTGAAAATTTCTCATATTGTATGAGAACAACGACCTCTTTATTTAAATAGTCTCTTGTATTGAGAACTCGTAGTGCTGTAGAATTGAAGACTCTGTGAAGCATCTGTTCTCTGCATTCTCTGCCATTCACCTGAGATTCATTCCATATGCGTTTCTATCTATTGTGAAACCCTAATTTCTATTTAAAGCTAGTCCATGGTTGAATGGAAAATATGGTGACTCTATCGAGCTCCCTCATGGATTAACGAAACCCTAGTTTGTTGGTGGATATCGTTGGTGAATTCTCCAAGGACATGCATGTATCTATTGGGTGACACGCAGCGTTGAGCTATGGTGACACTCTATGTTGAGGAAGTTGGCGTCACTGCAAGACCACTCAAAGAATAGGGTGTGCTTAATATCATTTTATTTTGAACTGCTACCACGACCTTATAGCTTGATCTCTCATCGCTTCTCTCCACATACCATCTCTCAATGAGCTACTGCGTGCTTGACCATGCCTTGTGAAGAGAATGTTGACTGTGTGAAGACTGATCGTTGGAAACTGCAACCCTAATTTTTTCAGAACTGTGTGCTGGAGAAATCATGCAGTGCTGTGACTTCATACAAGGACCGTGATATCCTGCTGCTGTGTGAGCATCACCGTGAAGACTGCGTTGAAGAATAATGCTGCGTTGAAGAGTTGAGGCCTATTGCTTCTGCGTGAAGGCGTTGAAGGTTTCTGCGTGAATGCGTGGAGCGTGGAGATGAAAGGGACACAGTTGTGCAGCAAACTCAACAACTACGTCAGGGATTGGAATCAATGCGCCATGGAACTGAAAACACCAACCTGTTTTGTTTGGTTGTTGGTCTTCTAGGTATTCTGGTTGGTTACCTTGTTAATACATAGATTTGATGTAACCATTTGCGTTACTGTTAGAAAGATCAACTGTTTGAGGTGCAAGGGCTTTGTTTGAAAGTTTTTTTTAAAGCATGAAGCATATTTGGTAACCTTTGCGTTAGGTTTTGCTGCTTGAATACGCCATCTTTGTTATGAATGCTATTGTTGAGCTCCAGCATGTTTAATGAAGCTCAGACAATGTCTATGAGTAGTTGCATTACTGTTGGGTAGTCGTGCAGTCTGAACACCTATTTGGTTAGGTTTTGAGTTCATCATATCATAGAAAGTGTGCTAGGAATGGAGTCATGAATACTTTTTAAAACCAAGCAAGGCTCGAGTCTGTTGTATGAGCTGTATATATGCTGCTTATTAAAGAGGCCCATGAGTGATGTATTGGAGCTGTGAGATAAAACCTATATCTATATGAATGAACCTTGAAACCTGAACTTGGAAAATGAGCTATGACTGCTACGTTTTACTTGTACACTTTGTTGTGTATTTAATGAGCTCTTGGTTGCTACTTGATACTGTGTGGAAGATATATGTGATTGCTAGTGTATACATGCTGATGTCAACTTCCTGAAATGCTGCTGAACCTGTGGAGCTGCCTACGAAATCAAGAGAGCCTATGTAAATTTTGAATACTGAGACTGATATATTGCATTGTGATACTGAGACTGATATATTGTATAATGAATGATATATTTTGTATATTGAAGAAGCTTGTGTATGCTCACCTGAAGCTTGCATTGTATTCACCTTGGCAGAGACTGTAGACCTGTAAGGTTATTATTTTTTTCTATTTCTCTTTGTCATATCAAGTTCATTATTGTAAATTACACTAACAGTTGTAAAGATGCACTCTTTGGCATCTAGTATTGGTGCTGCCCTAGCTGGCAAAGACCAATCCAAAGACCCCTCCAAGGGAGATTGCAGCAAGAGAGGACGAGCAAGAATAAATTTCAGAGGCAGAGGGGGCAGAAGCAAAAGATCAGATTTGCAGTGCAAGCGTTGCGGAAAGACTGGGCACACATCAGATCAGTGTTGGGCTTCATGGGACTCCATCAAAGACAAGCACAACCAAAAGAAAGATGACCAAGATGCTAGTAAATCTTCTGATTCTTGTATTGTTGCACATTGTAATCTTGGATTTAATGAAATGACTTCACTTTCATCTTACAAAGATTGTTGGCTGCTTGATACTGGTGCAACATCACACATGACATTTAGAAAAGACTGTTTGAAGAACTTAATGAAACAACAGATGGCATAGTGTAC